>PVLD010012288.1:0-61145 GCA_004027595.1 Dinomys branickii | reverse complement strand
TTTTTTTTTTTTTTTTTTTTTTTTTTCTGTTGTTGAGAAGATCAACTGTCTGACTAAATTTGCATGTCTGTATATGGGTCCACACATCTACAATTCGAAGATATCAATGCATAAAGCAACAACTACTGTTGAGACCATATCACCTTGTCTATAGATTAGTTGTGATTGTACTATTTTCTATGATAATGGGTGTCTGTTTGTCAATATGTTTTTGTACTTTTATGTTTCTAAAATAAAAAAAAAAATCCATTACTGAGCTCTGATGAGACTAGCTGCTAAGTTTCAAGACTGAATGAAAGACAGAGATAGATTGGACCCAAGATGTCATTTGTAAAAGAAAGACATTGCAGAAATCAATACTGTCAGGGGCTGGGGATATAGCTCAGTGGAATAAGCGCCTGCCTAGCAAGCGCAAGCTCCTGAGTTCGATCCCCAGTACCGCCAAAAAAAAAAAAAAAAAAGAAATCAATGCTGTCCTCCTATTTACCAGCTCATATTACGGTAAACTACAGACTAACTTAATATACAAGTGTTACTTATTTAATGATCTACCTCTTTTATGACTGTTCACATTTATGATTGAGAGAACTTCCAGTAAGATTGTGACTGGGTAAGCAGCAGAGAAAGATCCCCCAGAGGATCACCAACGAGATACTGAAATACAGCAACATGAGAAAGACAAGAAGGAGAGAAATGGGTGCCCTGGTACCCTGGACCCAGGAAAGATCTGAAATGAGAATTGAAACTCTCAGAAAGAGCAAACAAGACCTCCCCTGGGGAAAAAGCTTGGAGGGCCGCCATGGTGCAGTTGGAGGAACAGGAGGCAGAAAAGGAAGGAGCCACCGCTCCACACACACCCTAGGTCTGCTCCCTCATTCTGGCACTTACAACTTCAGCCTCAGAGGCCCCTATTCACGGAAACATCCCCAATTGGCCAGGGGAAAGCAAAGTCCTGAGAGCTGGTCCAAAATTGGAGAGGAGAAAGTGCAGCCCGAAAAGGAAGCAGTGTCGGTCAGAAGGAGTGGTCGAATCCAGTGTGAGGATGGGAGGTAACAAAGACCATTGAAGCAGAATCCCCACTCTGCAGAAATCTTTCTAATCAGTGCCCTGAGGCAGGCTGGTGTCAAGGCAACCTGTGAGCAGCCCACCACAACCTTCTATACAATTGCCCCGAGCATACCGCCTCAGACCTCTCCATTGTGTGAGAAAATACTAGCAAAGAGTAGCAGATAGCAGTGGAAGTGACCCCAGGACCACAGTAATTCCCAGGGATCCAGTCAAAAAACAAAAGGGAGCTGGAGCACAAGAGAAAGAGCGAGCTGCAGATGGAGGCGGGCTACACGCCCTTCCCACTTCAACACCAAGGAGCTGAGTTACTGGGCTTCAGCTCCCATCCTGAACTCCCTCTCTGAGCATCGTGAGCCCTGGTGGTCCAAGAAGTCACCATGTGATCCTGACAACAATGGGCTGAGTCACCGGGCTTCAGGACTCACTGGGCTTCCAGACTCACCCTAAACTACTAATATGAGCACCAAGAGAGACCACACTGCTTGCATGTATGAAATATGTACAAACCCATAGCATCAAACTACACAAAAATCAGCAGTCCTGGAGCCTGATAGACAACTGCATTCTCTACACAACAGACCCAAGAAAATCCTCCAATTCTTTCTGAGAACTAATAACTAAACTTAGTACACACCATGGACTACCACAGTGAGCACAGACGGAGGAGACCTCATGCCACTTGTGCCCAGCATGGTAAGTGCACCCAATGCCCAGCGAGATCGAGTGGTGGGATGAGGCGAAGACATGGGACTAGGACGTAGACCCACCTCTCTAGCTAGGAAGAAATAGTCTCCAAGGACACTAGTGGCCTATGAGAGGATACTAGAGACTTCGGTGGGATCTCGGAGGCCTGAGATGTGAGGGGCCTCCCTTCCTTGTATGAGAGCCCTGAGGACCTAGACTGGGCCTTCCACAGAACAGCGTCAGGACAGAGTCTGACAGTCTGCAGGTGGACTCACATCACCACCGGAGAGGGCCCCCCCACGGGGCATGCCCTGTGCTCTGCCAGCCCCGGGGCAGGCCAAGCACTCTCTCTGGCCCCCAGACGGCCCTAAAGACTCGCCTGAGCCTATAGACTTGGACATGCTAACAGAGCCTGGCAGTTCGCTGTGTAACCCTACCTACCTGACTGGGCACCCAGTGGCTGTGAGGGCTTGCCAAAGGTAGCTTCTCCGTCTCCTGCCATAGCAATTTGTGTATGCCCATGTATTATGCAGCATATGTAGAAACAGCCAAGTCTCTTGCCAAAGTGAAAGCATGAGGGAGTAAATAAACCAAAACTGCAGTTATTACCAGTGGGAAGATCACTGACAGGGTGGTAGAACAATGGAGATGTAGTAGAGAAAATTTATTAATTTAATGAGACACCATCTATATAAAAGAGTAATAAAGACGAAGATAGCATTATGTAATACACCATCCAGTGGTAACCCCCTACTATCTTCTCTGTAATCTGGTATTTCCTTTATTGTTTTTGTGTTAACAAATGCAAAGACAACACTATGTAATACAGCATCCAGTGATGGTTCCCTATTGTCTCCTCTGTAATTTGGTATTTCCTTTATTGATTTTGTTATAACAAATACGAAGATAACATTATGTTATACAGCATCTAGTGCCAATTCCTTACTATCCTCTCTATAACTTGATATTTTCTGTATTGTTTCTGTGTTATTCTGGTTTCTTTTGTCTTAAAAAGAAAAGAAAAGAAGTATGACAGGTGTGCTGTTTGGACTTAGAACCTACAGCTCGCACTTACATCACTTCTAAGGAGCATTTGCTTCCAATGGTTCCTTGAGTGATAGTAAAACTGATGCAATTGGAATTAAATAAATTCTCAGATATAAATGAATGGTTTATAGGTGATATTACCTTTGTAACTTTTTGGTATGTAGAAATGTCTCATATCGTGTTGGTTCACATATTTTCTCAAGGGTCATATATGCACTACCAAAAGACAGGAAACAAATAAACAATTAACTCTATTATTCTTGAGGCTTTGGTTGTTTCATGTGTTTAATTTTTGCTTTACTTTCCTAGCTGGTAGGGTCCTTTACTACTTTATAGTTCTTCCTGCCCTCCAAGATATTTATTGTAGAGGCGAACAGAGCAGTAGATCTAGTAATGCCAGGTTCACTATCAAGGATATTTGGCAGCTTGAAGGACAAGTCTCTTTCTCTCCCTTCCACTGTATGCAAACTACCTGCCCCATGGTGGGTGCAGCACTCACACCCATAATTCCAACCTTGGACCATGAATCAGTCATAACTCTAGAAGCCCACCCCATGACTGCATGTGGCTTTAGGAGGACATCCAGACACAAACCATAACTCATGTGTTTTCACCAATTAGAGTCCATGCCCAAAGAAAACCAAAACCTCATCCCACCAGGTACAGAGGAGAAAGGTGCCCAGCTGCAGCCATCAAAGAATTTGCTCTGATCTCTTCTACCTGTACTATAAAAGTTCACTGTGCCTACAGCAAGAGGTGCTGAATTGACAGTAGCTCTAGGTGTGGACCTGCTCACAAATCATTCTCTGCTCAGTTTCAAAGCTGCTATTTTTTTTAAATCATTGCTTTAACATTCTCTTATGAAATGCAATACATACTTGGTTAGATAAAGCCACAAAGCAAAGATTTGTAGTTTCTGTTTGGTAAAAAACTAACTGTTTAAGGGGAGGAGAACAGGAAAAATAAAGAAGAATCAAGATAGATCATACTCAGGTACACACTCCCTATGGTCAGTGTTATCCTTATGTACATCTAAAATATACCAGTGAAATTTAAAACTGCAAGAAGAGGAAATTAAAGATATAATTGTTTAATAACTAAGTAATAACATCAGGATATTTCTTTCTAAGATAGTAAAGTCCTAAATCAACAGGCACAAAATGCTGTGCCTGAAACGCCAATACTGATTTTATTTATTTGTCATAACTGTGGTAAAGATAATGCAAAAATAGTCACAAAATTGCCCATCCTATCTCACAAGCAAGTGTATCTGTTTTACCTCAGGGTGTACAATTTCATTTAGTCATCAGAAAATGATAATGAAGTAGTATAGTATTCCAATTTATAGATTACAAAACTGAGTCACAAGGAGGATGTAACAATGTAATACTGCTCAAAGGGAAATATGCCGTGAAAAGGTGTTTTCCTTTTTCATCAGTTATCTGTAGTACTTGGCATGTTCTTTAGCTGCTGGATGACATTTAGAAGATATTTATTAAAGGAACGGATAAGAAAACAGCCTTTCCTAAATGACTAAGTTACAGTGTTAGAGTCAAGTGGGTCCTTTCGAATTTCTGGGAATATTTCCAACAGAAGGAAAGGAAATCATTTTTTTTATTTTGAAAATAGTTTTTTTTAAGTTGGTAAAATGAATAAACATTTTAGCAGAAGGGATATTTTCTTTCCTTAAGGGAGTAACAGCATATAGCTGAGAACCAAGACCCTGCCTACATGTTTAGTAGAAAAACAGCTTTCAAATAATCTCTTTTTTATCTATTTTTTTCATTCATGCATATAATTTTTCATGAAGTACTTGTGGAGTGCTTCCTATTTAAGAGAACTCCACCAGCTACTGGGATGGCGGTGTGAACATTAAAAGTGTTTGTCTTCAGATGCTTTACATCTTATACTGCATATACTTTAACCTGGAGATTTCATTCAATATGAACTCATTTTTATGTGCTTATTTTTATTGAATTTCATTTCCCTCTTTTGTAAAATGAAGATAACATCTTACTCATAAGGTTATTAGGAAGCTGATATATAAGAAATGCAGGGAACTATAAAAATTAAAGCAACAATGGCTATTGAATTTTAAGATTTACAGATGGCTGCCACAGAAATTATCCTACTAAATTCTCTGCTAATAGGATTAGACTAGTGTAAAGATTACAGGGTAATATAGTCTGGCCCATCTCAGTTGGAGTTCTCACACTGATATTTTCAGCCATTTGTACTGGAGAGACTTATTAATCCTACTGATAGAAAGTTTTTCATCTGCAAAATGAGACCTGTATTCTGCTCTGCGAGGTTGTTGTAATGGTTATTGATAATCTATGCAAATCACTCACTCAACAAGAACTATTATAAGAAACTATTATGCTCAAAAGTGATAGGTACGAGAAGTCACTTATAATTATATGAACAACCAAAGTACTCATAGCTACTAGTAGGAGTATCATTTAGAACAATTGTTCTTTAAGAGGATTTGTTATAGTTCTCTGAAGCTGGATGCCTGCATTCCCCACAGCATGTAAACTCACAAGTTTACTCGGAGACATCTAGAATGATTTCATCACCATTATACCTTAGAGTCCATGCCCAAAGAAAACCAAAACCTCATCCCACCAGGTACAGAGGAGAAAGGTGCCCAGCTGCAGCCATCAAAGCCTCATGGTCCAAACCTGGAATGCACATTAACGCCCACCACTGGTTGAGGAGGTATTTATATGGTGGAATGGTACACAACAGCATGGATGGTTTTAAACACAGGATAGGAGCAGTATCGATGAATCTCAGAAATATAACACTTAGTGAAAGGGGACATACATCATGTCGGATGCGTGTTAGAATGCCTTACGTAACACAAAATATGCTCCTTTGGTTTAAGATTATTTGTAGTGAAAACAAAATCAGCAAATCCAAGAAGGGCGCTCTAACCACCCCTCATCCTTTAAATTTGGTTTTGAATTTTCATCTTGATTGCTACATGTTTGCGGTACGTAATGATTCTATTCCTTGTGGGGAGCTGGTACATATACATTATATATCTTGACTACTTTTCCATCCGTGTTCCCTGTCCTCTCTCTTCCCCCTCTCCACCCTCTCTTGTTTCACTTCACCTTTGCAAAAGATGTAACCCCCTACTCCTGTTATCTGTGTCCTTCCTAAACCAGAGGGAATGTAACACTCTTATTGTCAAAGCTCGAAAGTGCTGAACTAGCGAAATCCCCATGAACGAAGCTTCTTAAACTCATGTATGTCCTTCTTAGTCGTTTTCCCTAATTGCTACTGCAGGCTAAGCCTCAGTGTCTACTCCACTGTGCAGAACTTACTACCCTTTGTCCAATTCAGTATATCAAAGTATTTGTCACTAATTTCTCCTTTGGAGCTTCATTTTCTGATGAAAGGCCCCCTGCTGTGTGCCACTTTGAAATGTATTTGTTTGCTTTTCTCCTGTAATTCTGTTTTTCGTCAAACTCCTTGTCAAGCCTCACTGAAGCACTTAAGAAGGTAAAAGCAAAATGTACTTGTACCACTGTGCTATTAATGTAAATTAAAATAGTTTATTTTTTTCAAAACCAGAGGAAATACAAAAAGGGCTTTTGAGATCCTGGACATGTTGTTCTTTAGTAGGATGATGGTTATGTAAGTATTTTTATGTTTGTGAAAATTCAGAGAAAAACCCCCTAGGCCTGTTGCGGCAGTTACATTTTCCTCTTGTCAAAATTATTTGTAAATGCCAGCTCTTATTTAAAATTAAAAACATAGACCATTAACACAGAAAGTAAAGTGTTTCAGGAACTCTACAAAATGAGTAATTGATTTTTTTGCCGTAACTAAAATGTACATAGGTGTCGTATGTGCTTCATACACTAGAAGGTGCTTTGAATCTTTATTTTCTGAGTCAATTTCTGACAAGCCACTTCTGTGTCCCAGAAGACTATGTGCTTTAGAAACAAGGATGCTGTTTCAAGAAGTGGCCATGAATACCAATTGATCCTAATACAGTCCAGCTTTCTTTTTTTTTTCTTTATTTTAAACAGAATACAAGATTTAATAAAAAACACTGAAAATGATACAGAATTTCTAAACAAGATAATAGAAAATTAACAATGGTTGCTCCAACTTTCTTAAAAAGCACATGGGAGAAACCATCACAAGCAAAGGAACAGTTTTATAAATGTTTCTTTTCTTGCTAATTTTGCAGAACAGCAAGCAACAATCACACATTACCTACTGCAGTTACTACCTTTGTAGCGTTTATTTGCGGCCACTGATATTTATAGATCTAATTTCAAGATCCTTTGTATAAAAACACTGACTAATTTTCTACACTATTTCAAGCCACTCAGTTCCTTAATTTCTGGTTTGGAGAGCTCCTTACAAACGCAAGTCTTGAGTTTTAGGAGGACAAAGCAACAGAGCAAGACAGAGAAGAGCAGAGGGATGGACGGATGAAAGAAAGAGAAGCAGCAATGGGAAAGGGCAGTCACTGAAATTTCCAGTAAAAGGTAGAATTAAATGCAGATTCAACAGCTTTGGAATGTTTCAAACCATAAATATGGAATAATATTTATGCCTTCACAATCTTATTTAAAGGAATATCGCGATAATGAAATTGAGGTAGTAGAGAAAAGCTCTATTGGAAAGGTGCTATGCGTTTATCTGCTCATGTACATGTCATCCGCCATGATCTCGGAGCTTATTTCACAATGTGAAGTAGGCCCAAAAGCACGAGGGCACTATGCCCCGCTTGCTAAGACCAAATGCAAGGGGAAGGCGCATCTTCAATAATATCAACATCGAATTAAATACTTAAAATTCGACAAATTATTAAAAATTAACAGGTTAGCTAAAATTGAAGTTTTCCTGATAGTTCAAAAGCACCTGTCAAAAGAATCTGAGGAAATCCATGTCTTCTTTTTTTGCGCTAGGGATTGAAATTTAGGCCATTGCAATGAGTGACATCACCAACCCTTTTTATAGTTTCTAAGTTTTAGACAGACACTTACTGACTCACTACATCAGTGCGTTGTGCAGGCTGGTCTACAACCTAAGGTCCTCCTGCCTTAGCCTCCCAGAATGCTGATCCTACACTTTTAAGTGTGTTACTCTGGCTGTGTGTTACATATTGTGGAATAAAAATCATGACCAAGAATAATCACTATACTCGCTGCCAGCCTAAAGCAAGAGACTAAATCATAAATTCAATCTCAATATTCTTACACGTCAAAGAAAAACAAGCATTTCTAAAAGAAAGGAACTGAGATATTTTAGGTCGTATATTTTCACCCAAGAAGGGGTTTAGTAGTACAACAGCCATTCACTCATGAGCATAGGAATGCTGAAGAGCTGGTGATACTTATTGTATGCCAGGCACCAGCCTTAACCATGAGGAAAATCTGAGAGGCGGATATTGTCTGTTTCCATGTTATTTAAGAGAAAAATTAGGCTTAATGAGATTAAATATTTCTCAATATCGTGCAATCAAATGCAAACTAAGGACCTCAGAGAAAAATGTATTGGAAAGTGTTGAGAAAAATCCAAACAGAACTAATTATTTTAGCTATTAGAAGCAATTTAGTATAAAATTTCTATATTAAAATCTCTAGAATAATAGAAAAGAGAACATTTCCCTAATTTTTAGAGCAGAAAATTTATAAATAGCTTTAAATTCTTAGAACAAATGTGAGACATTTGCATGGACAAAAATCACTTGGTATCTTTTCAATGAAAAAGCTAATCATGTTTCCGACTACTGTCACAGAATTTCTTAAACTCTGTGTGGCCTGAAATTTCCACAGGAATGAAGTTACTTAACAACTTTGTAAGTTGTAGAAAAGCAGCAATAAGTCAAGCATTTTTATACAAATGCCAACAAATTTGTTTGGTGACATATAAGTGAACATTGCTTTGTGCCTCCGGCGTAACGTTTGTTGCATTTCTTTGTTAATTTATTTCAGTATTGCTTCGTGGTTATATACTTGCTTCTTTTAATAGCAAATTGTCCTTTGGACCAACTGTAACATATTGCCCACATCTCATTGTAATTAAAGCAAACATCAAATTATTGGAAAATGTACATTTCACATTCAATTGAAAATAATTAATTTACCTATTTAAATCACATCACCTTTTACAACTGAATTATTTCAACCACTGACTGTACTAATCCATGACCCAATGCACTAAAATTTAATGTCTGATTCCTAATAAATAAAATAATACAAAATTACTTCTCTCACAGATTGACATGCAGTTCAAGAGGCATAGCTGTGTAAAATGCTTTACACTCTGTCTTTTATCTGTGTGGGATCTAAAAGTTATTTTCTTTGCATAATAAACTAATGTTAGGGATTCAAAATGTTTTAAGCATACATAGTAACTGCTAATGAAGAGAAAATGGGGGAGTATTGAGATTTTGTAATAAGTAACCTATATGAATAAAGGGGACTGGTTGTCATATTTTCCATGTACACTGCTAGGTATTTCAGAGCCAAAGATCTCCTTATGGTCTTTTTTCTTTCCCATAATAGGTTCATAAGTACAGACACATAGATATTTGTTATTTAAGATAAAATGAACTAAACAACGGGGCTCATGCTCAATGTTTTCAGTGATAAAATACTACAGGAAGTGTTTGAGTTTTTCTTTTCTTTTCTCTTTTGGTGTGTGGTGCTAAGAATCCCAGGGGTTCAAGCATGCCAGAAGCGCTTTATGACTAAGGCAAAAATCTCAGCCTTGACAGACAGATATGTATGTGTGTGTATATATATATATATATCAGAATATATATTAACTCAAATTTTTCAGTCTCTTAAATAGTTCTTATTTTAATCAATATCTTTAATAAATTGAATGTAATAGACTAACACAAACCAGAAGTCATTAAACAAGGTAAGCAAATTTACAGTTAGAGGGTCAGAAAAACATTTTATAAAATAAAGGCCAAAAAATATGTCACCACTAGACTGATAGAAACATTCACGGAATTTCAGAAAAATTGTGAATATGGTAAATGGGAAAGTTAGCAATTTACTATTAGATAGAACCTATAAGGAATTTCTGCTTCTTTGTAATTTTTGAAGGTATTTGAACCTTGGCTGTGAATTATTAAATCAAATTTAATCTGTTTCCTTATGATAGTATTCATGTGAAGGGCTAGAATTACCTAGAGATTTATCTGGGAGATCAATAACATCAAAATTTATAGAAAAAACATTTGTGCAACATATATCTGATGTACTTGTCCTCAGACACATATATCCACTTTTTAGCTCAAGATGCTATTGGGTTTTCGGCAAGGCAGATACAAATATTTATAGGATAATAAAATATTAAGTACAGAAATGATACAGGATGTACACAGAGCAGGAGGAGAATGGTTAGTGTTTAAAGAAGGATAAGGAAAGCTCTGAGCGAGAGGTGAGACAAAGTACAGATGGGGAGGGCAAAGGTTTTGTCCTGCCAATGTTTTTTTTCCTTTTCTGTATATAATACACAAATATCATCTCACTCAGGTCCATCAATGTAGGGACCAATGCCTGGTGTAGTGACACACGACTGTAATCCCAGCACTCTGGAGGCTGAGGCAGGAAGATCATTGTGAGTTTGAGACCAGTCTGGGCTACAAAGTGAGCTTAAGGCCAGCATGAACTGCATAGCAAGAGCAAAAAAAAAATCCAGTGTAGGAGCCAAGAGTCTTAAATTTAGCAGACTTTTCAGACCTCTTTGAATTCATTTCTATGGGATTGGTAAACACTAAGGTATGAATATTACAAGGACTTCCAAAACAATTCACGTCTGAAGCATACCAGGAGTACAAATGATGTTTCTATTTTTTATTCCTTATATTCCTTTACCATTTTAACAACTTTTCATACTTTTTTAATTTTAAGGAGAAAAAAACAAAAACAAAGCAAAATAACAGCAACAAATAGAAAAACAAAAAAAATACAAAACCAATAAAAATTATATAGAATTTCAAAATAAGATGATAGGAAATTAACAATAGTTGTTATACTACAAATTGTTACCATCAATGAAGTTGCACTGATTTCCAGCTATAAGAATGCAAGGTTGATCCAACAATTAAACATTAACTGTTCCTTTCAATAAACCACTAGAAATTAATAGTACAATTATCTTAATTATCTTGTATGTGTGTGTGTGTATATATATATGTATATATACATGCACATATATATAATTTCCCTTCATTTTCTCCTTTTCCCCACCCAAGTTGTTCTTTCCTTTTGCAAATTGAGAAGAAACTGCTAAAAGGAAAAGACAAAGTGTGATGGGGGAAGTGGAAATGAAGAAAGAGAAAAAGCAGAAAATATATGTGTGTACAAGATAGTTAAGATTGTTGTACAGCTCATTTCTTTTAGTTCTTTAAAAGGAAAGTCTTCGGCTAATGTTCTGTAGGCAAGGTAGTCATACAAACAGCTTCTCTGAATAACTGTGAGGAAGGCAACAACACCCAATGTATCAACTATTGCAAGTGTCCTCATAACTTGTTTTGAAACTCTGCTTCATTGTTATGTCTACCTTTTTTTTTGGAGAGATTTCTTAAATCAGGATGGAGAATCATCTAATGAAACAAAACAACCAGCAGAGAGTTGAACTGAACAGTAAACTTTAATCTATGACTCTTACCTGTGTTCCTAACATATACAAATGTTCTGACATATGACTTCACTTTTATATAAAAAGTCACTTATTACACAGTCTTTAGTAACAGGGAAACTAAAACTCAACAGTGACATCTAAATCCCAAGCCTTTACTACTTTCTTCTCTGTGTGAGAAGTTTTTCCTTAATGATCATGAAATGCAACAAATGATGAACATCATAAAAGTTACAGAAAGTAAAAATTTTCTAAACTGATCTGCAAGTAGAAAGGCAAGCTAAAAAAATTATACCATAAAGAGGTAAGAGAAAACAACACTCATTAATATTTGCCAGATTTTGAAGTTAAAGTATTTCAAAGTACATACTTCAGATTCATAAGAAAAGGAGGAAAACATCGTTTCCAAATACCCTTGTCCCCATATACATTCAACTTACCCAAGAATGTGGCCCGCGCCTCAGAGCTATGCTTTTGGTCCAAGTAGTGAACCTACCCTGATCCATCATCACCCGAAGTCCATAGTTTACAGTGGATGCACTGTTGGAGCTGTACATGAAATCGCTTTCTTATGTTACCATATGCAGAATTTCACTGCCACAAAATTGTTCTGCGCTCTTTCTGCTTATCTCTTCCTACTTTGTAATTCCTGGCAACCAGTAATCTTCGTGTCTCTGTGGTTATGTTTTATCACATCACATAGTTGGAATCCTACAGGGTGTGTCCTTTCAGACAGGGCTTCTTTCACTACTTCTAGGCATTTAAATTGTCTCACTTTGGCTTTTCACACCTTGATAGCTCATTTTTTATTTAGTGCTGGATGTTACATATCCTGGATGTCACAGTTTATTCATCCATTCTAAAGAAAGGACACATGGTTTCTCCCAAGTACTGGCGATTTTGAATCAAACTGCATAAACCACTGTGTGAAAGTTTTCATGAGAAATAAGTTTTCACTTTATTGGAATAAATACCAAAAAATGAGAATGTTCGGATCTATGTTAGGAATATGTTTATTTTTGTCAAGAAAGGACAAATAACCATCCAAAGTAGCTCTGTCGTTTTACGTTATGTCTGAGAATTCATGCTAATTTTCTATCTACCCAGAATTTAAGCTTGTCAGTTGTGTGAATTTGTGCTATTCTAATGGTTATACCATGTGTCATATTGTTTTAATTTTCAAATAACTAATGAAATATTATTGTTAATATCTTTTCATATGTATACTTACTATTAGTATACCTTCTCTGGTACCGTATCTGTGCCAGTTCATTGTCCATTTTTAATTGGGTTATTTTCTCCTTGATGAACTTCAAAGTTTCTTTGGATATTTTGTATAACAGTACCTTCTTATTTCTGTCTTTTACAACTATTTTTCTCACTGTTTATTTGGCTTGTTTCCGCATTGTTTTATAGCGGACAATCTTTAAAGTTTCAGTAAAGCTCATTTCATTGTTTCCTTCATGGGTTTTGCCTGTTGTCTTTTTGGCATGGTCATATCCAAAGTTTACCTTAGGAGTGTCGTAAATTTATACCATATGTGTTGACTGAGAATCCATTTTACATTAATTTTTGTGAGGTAAAGGCTAAGTCACTAGAGTCCCTTTTTTGAATACAGGCATACAGTTCTCATTTGCTGAAAAGATAATTTTTGCTCTATTTCTTTACCTTGCTCCTTTATAAAAAAATCAATTAACTCTATCTATGTTGATCTATTTCTGCATAATTGTATGTAGATAATATTCAATAAGATAATATTCATTAACATAATATATAAATAATAAGTAGTACCTATAATTAGTAATTGTTTAGTAGCTGAATTTTAATAAAACTAGAATATCTTTGACTGACATATTATAAACAAACAATTTTGCAATTGATACAAGATTTTTCTTTCTTAATTCTTTCTTTGGCATTCTTTTCTGAGATATCATGTGGTTCATCATATGTAAATATTGTGCTAATGTTCAAATTATAGAAGATTAAAAGTTCTATTTATGAAAACATTCCATTTTAAAATTTAATACATAAGTGGAAATTCTGTTAATGCTGCAAATTCTGCAAATACAGATACACTCTGGTCGGTAGAATTTGAATTTCTAAGAACAAAAATTTGTTTTCCAAAATATATGTTCCAAGTATTTCATGTAACATATATATCTAAATTATTTATCTATTATTTGATTAGGCTCCCACATTTTATCTGTCAAATTTCATACACTTACCACAGAAAAACATATTTCCTTTCACTTTTGACATCTCCTTTAAATGTATTAAAAATTTTCCTTGAATAAAAATAATAAGAAGTGACATATAATGGCAGAAATTAAAGTGTCAACTTCTAATGTTTGTCTGGAAAATCAGGGTACTGTTTTTGCTTTTTTCAAAACTATTTGAAATAGAATATTATGTGCACATACAGAGTTAAAGTTATAACCTAGGTGTAAAGTGATATATGTGACTGACAACCGTGATCTGATGCTCAGAATAAAGGAGGCTGGCAGAGCCTGTCTATGCTAGGCTAACTGTGTAAAAGCAGTACCTTAACTTATTTTTCTGTAAAATTTGATTTTGCTAAAGATAAATAAGTGTAATACTGTGTAATACACACACACACACACACACACACACGTATAAATTTTTTGTGTGTTTGTTTATGAAATAAGGTCTCATTCTGTAGTTTAGGCTAAACCTTAACTCACTCTGTACCTCGGGCTAGCTTCATAAGTACTGGGATCATCCTGCTTCAGCCTGCTGACTTCTAGGATTGCAGGCATGTCTTGGTTACTTTGCTCTTGTTGCTCAGACAAAATACCAAACACCCACAATGAAGGAAGGAAAGGTTTATTGAGCTTACAGTTTGTGGAGGTTTCAGTCCATACTTGGCTGTTTAGAGGCAGAGTGGCACATGGCACAGTGTAAACTTCAGGGCAGCAGAGCACAGCAAAAACCCCCAAGAGCAAAAGGGAGGAATGGTCAAGCAGCCTCTATCCTTCCCTTACATTGTAAACAGGCTACCCCCACCTAGGGGGTGTGTAGCTCTCACACAATGTCTGTGCCCTCCTCTTCCACAGGCTCAGGATGTGTACAAAGTAAGCACCCTGGCTTCCTGCTGAATCACTCATCCAAACCTCTAGACTCCCCAAGTTGACACAATGTACCAACCACAACATTCCACCCCTTGTCTACCTGGCAACCATACACATTTCTTTAAACCAGTTTCCCAATGCAAAGACATTATATTACATAAGAACCATAACATTTTGGCCCCTAAATCCTCATATACTTATGTAAAAGGCATTTACTCCATCTTCAAGCGTTGCTAAAGTCCTAACAGTTTCGGCATTGCTGAAAAGTCTAAGTTCCAAGTCTCCTCCAAGATGTAAGACAAACTCTTTAGTTAAAAGTTCTCATACAAATGAAAATTAAACGCTTCCAACATTTAGTGGCACAAAATAAACATTACCATTCCAAAAGGTACAAACAGGGATACAGAGCATTGAGAGCAAAGCAAGTCCAACATACAGCAGGGCTAACACTGTGTCCTGTAATTCCACATCCAGCATCTGAAGCAACTTGTGGCACTTGTGAGCTCCAAAGGGCTTGCATGAGTCCACCCCTATGACACGTCTGGTGGTTATAGCCTCTATGGCTTCTCTCTTAGCCCTGATTTGCTCCCTCCTTGCAGCTTTCCTCCGATGATCCACAGTCCTATCTTTTCCAAACTTCTGAGGTCTCCAGGGTACCTTTTGCTTCACATTCACAGATTCACATATTGCCCTCTCCGCGGCACACTGCCTGGCCTCCCAGGCCTTCTGAAATCTTGGTGGAAGCCTCTTTAACCTCAGAACTCTTGCATTCTCCCTGCACCTAAAGCCCGGGCTACATGGATGATGCCACGGTCTGCTGCCACCTGGAGCAGTAGCCAAAGTTTCCTCTCTCTTGGCCTTAGGGGTCAAGTGCCTGGATTGCTGGGCACACTGAATTCAATGCTGAGGAGCAAATTCTCTATGCCACCTCCATTCTGGAACCTGGTGCAGCCACTGCCACCATTCTGGAGCATGGTGCTCTTTGGCTTCCTTCTCAAGGCAAGGTCTCTCACCTTTACAGTTTTGAGGCTGCAAAGGATAGAGACTTGCTGCTTCTTGTGATGCTGTCAGGGCATCTTTTCCATAGTCTTGTTCCTTCTCAGCAATAGAGATCTCCTCAGCCTTATCTTTCCAGCCCACAGCTTTACTGGAGCTTCCTTTCTGGTCAAATTCACAACATTTTAAATCATCCTGCTGGGCCCTTTGCTCTTGATTCTGAATATAAATCTGACTAAAAGCCCCCAACAATAGCCATGCCACTGCCCCAACATTCGACTGCTGTGAAATTTATTTTGCCAAATTAATCAGTCTGCTGCCGCTCTTAATCTCAGTCTTAGGCAAAGTCTCTGGACATGAGCAAAATGCAGACAAACTTTCTGCCAAGCCATAACATACATCATCTGGAATTCAACAATCAATGCCATCCTTCTTCCCAACAGAAAACTTCCAAACCCGGCCTTTACCAGCAGGATTTCTATTAGCCTTCTTGTCCTCCGAGCTCTGACCATAATCTCCCAGACAGAACAGTCGAAGCTGTTCTAGCGCATCTCTTTCAGGTGTTATCCCTGAACCTTTCCAAACTCTTCCCACAAGACATTTCCAAAGGCTCTTGAACCACACGGTCAGGTATAGTAACAGCAATGGCCCCACTCTGCTGGTACCAAATTCTGTCTTGGTTACTTTTCTCTCGTTGCAGAGACAAAAACACCCAATGCCCAAAACGAAGGAAGGAAAGATTTATTGAGCTTACAGTTTGTGGAGGTTTCAGTCCACGCCTGGCTGGTTCTGAGGCAGTCTGAGGGCTACAGCTCATGGCGGCAGAGCACAGCAAAAACAACCAGAGCAAAAGGGAGGAATGGCTGCAAGCAGCCTCTTTTCTTCCCTTACATTGTAAACAGCCTACCCCTACCCAGGAGGTGTGTAGCTCTCACACAATCTCCATGCCTTCGTCTTCCACAGGCTCAGGATGTGTACAAAGTAAGCACTCTGCCTTCCTGCTGAGTCACTCATCCAAACCTCTAGCCTCCTCTAGCCTGACACAATGTATCAACCATAATAAGGCATGAACCAACACACCCCAGTCATGCATATTCATAGTTCAACCATAACCACAGGTGGTTTGAATTTTATTCAGCAAACCCTCCAGCCCTCTTGCGCTTCATGGGGATTTTAAAAACAGTCCTTGTCTCAAATGCCAATGCGTGGTGATAGTCAAATTCACAGCAACTTTTACTCAATTTTATTGTTATTATATAACAGATTATTCTCAACCCGGAACAGGCATTCCATTACTCCATTTTTGGAATGTTCTTAGAAAAAGTAATATGCTTTCTCACTTACTAGTGTGTCTCTGGGAAAAATACGTATGCAAAATAGTGTCCTAAAATTTGGCAGACTTCTTTGGAGATTTCCTGTTCTCATATGAGTAACAGGGAATTTGAACTCGTAGGTTTACTGATTCACTGCAGTACTCAAAACCACACAAAGGAGCAAATCAGCCTACTTGGCTGCTATAACAAAACACTTCAGATCGAGTAATTTATAAATCACAAAAGGATCAACCCTAGCATGGGCCACTTAAAGACTTGGTATGATTGTTTCACTTTTTAAAAATATAACTAAACGATGGTCAGATTATGGCTCAGTGCAAGTCTTTGTTTCTAATGCAGTACAAACAACTCCACCAGATTTATTGCTCATAGTTGTAGAATCGGTAAGTCCCAGATTGTGACCAGCATATTAGATGTTTTATGATAGCTCACCCTTTCCTTTACTGGTAGTACCTTCTCCTTGCCTCTGCATGTGATGGAAGGGTCCGAAAGTATGAGTTAGCTTCCCTCTAGCCTGTTATAAAAATATTTATTCTGTGTATGAGGCTGGAGTCCTCAGGACCTAATGACTTCTCAAGATGGGACTTCTCAACTGCCTCACTTCTTCGTATGATCACATAAGGTAATGATCATAGGGTATTAAATCATAACGCCAGAACTTGGGGCATGAAGAGAGAGGCAAACAGACCCTAACAAGGAGTACAAAGGACTGTATCCATTTTATATTGGAGAAATCAGGAAGGCTTTAGATTTATCTTGATTGGAAGTTGTCACTGGGAAGATGAAGGCAGACTAGATACCTCACCTGATAGGTGGTGTAATCATATTTGAGGTGTTTGATGCTTAATTAGAAAGTGAGGCAAAAATTAGAGAAGCCGGCAGTTAACTAAGCACTGGCCAGTTGATTGGATTGCTGCATCGACTGTGGGGTGGCTTTTTAAACTTTCTGCAATGGAGGGTGGGTAAGAATTATATTCATGATTGATCGGCCATTGTGTGTGGGATCAATATCTGCAACAAAAACAGAAAATAATTGTTCAATTGCAAATGCTAAGCACCTACATAAACTAAGAAGAGCTAAGTAAATATATTATGCAACTGACATTCTTTTCACACCAGCACGTATGTAACACGAGGTGAGTTGCTTTCCATGCCTCGACACTTTGGCACCATGTTGCAGACACATTCACTATTTTCTACACTTTTGTATATTTTCTTTCTCAGAAAGACTATTCCGATCAGACTTTGGTGACAGGATCTCAGTTGTATAATATCAAAAGCAGCTGTGCCTCTCCTCTGTTCGAGGTTTGTGGTTGTCACCATTTTTCCCCAGAAGTGAGATAAACATTGACGAGAGCTACTGAGAGATGTGGTCACACAAACGCTTTTATTCTTTAGCTCCTTTACTGTTTAAGTGTAACAAATGGAAAACTCGGAAATGAGTCGGTTGTCTCACTGGTTCTTCTCGCACATAACACTCAGAAAAATACTGATATCTGGTGATAAATAAAAGCAAAATAAATGTTTTCACATATGTTCTTCATCTTTGAGATAAGCTCTCACAGCATTCTCAGGTAATGTACCTGTGAGTGCTTTGAAGGAGAAGGTAGACAATAGGTGAGAAAAGGAAGGGGATTTGAGAAGCTAAGTGATTAGCAAAGGCTCCTGTGAGTCAGAATTACCTTCTGCCTCAACGTACCTGAAGGGAAGTTCCAAAGTTTATCTTTCTGACCAGTCAACAGCAGATACCAATGTTGCTGTGTGTGCTTGGTACCCCAGTTTGAGAAATAGTCACTATGTATTAATTTTTCCTCTGCTTTTGAAAGTTCAGCATTCATAACTGGAGCACTAACAGAATCAAGTCCATTTTTATGGCTTAACATTATAAAAAAATGGGAAGGAACAACTGGGTGAGGGAAAGGATGAATGACAGCAAGAAGGGAAAATGTGTACGTATATGCAAGTGTAGCTGGGATAACTGTACTACTCATACCTATTGGTTTATTTAAAGGAATGGTTAATGCTTAAATTTTTTGACCAGTTTTGCATACTTGTATCTGGTAAGCTTTACAATTAATTTGAAAACAACAGTATGCAATATAACAACCATTGTTGAATTCCTAGTGTCTTTTTTAATGAAGCTCTGTATCATTTCTAATGTTGTTTATTACTTTTTATTGTTTCATTGTTTGATCAAATTTGCATTCTTACATCTTATAATCTGAGCAACTTCATTGAAGATAACAACATGTAATATTGTTAATTCCTATCACCTTGTTTTGAATTTCTGTATCGCTTTTATTGTTTTGTGTTGTTTTGTTGTTGTTATTTTATTGTTTTTTTCTCATTAAAATGAAAAAAGAGGAATGGCATTTTGTCTACTGTGAGGAATTGAATTTTCCAAAGTCAATATTTCATACAAATGAGTTTTGAGGAGAAAACCAAGACTACTTTGTTACAAGAAGGATATCTACCTTCATATTTATTGAAGTGGAATTAGTAAATATGACGCTACTGAGATCTTAAATTTCGGCTTAGAATTGCGATGATAGCTCAGTGGCATGGCACCTGTCTAGCAAGCAAAAGTTCCTGAGTGTGATTCCCAGTATTAAAAAAAAAAAATTCAGATTAATTTTCATAAGCCTAATAGCTTGACTTTATATCTTAAACAAGTAAAATTAAATTCTGAAGACACTCAAACAAATGAAATTTTCTGAATAATATATAATAACAAAATGCAATCTGTTAAAAATGAATATTCTTTAATAATTTGATGGGTGATAAAAAACATTAAATGGTAAAAATTCTTGGGAGTTTATGTAGCAACTTCAATAAGCACTTGCATATATCAAAAAGGTGCATTTTATCACATGAGCACTGAAAGAATTGTAAGCAAGATTACAAGGTGAGTGTATGATGTTTACTTGATATGAAACCTGTGCCTCATCTGACTAATGACTAAATCTGGAGCTTGTTTAGATTTCCAACATAAATAACACTCAACAGTCTCACTCTTGTTTTAATATAAATCTCCAAGTCCTTTGGTTAACAATATTATTTACCTATGAAGTTAAGTTTCATGGCAACTTGAGATTTTTATATTTTTATAATTTTACCCTACAATAAATCAAATAGCTTGTAGCCCTTTACATTTTACTGATTTATTTTTAAATGTACATATAAATACCCAAATGATTTAATTTTTTAGCATTTTTAATGTGTTGTACCTATTTGTCAAGTAATTATCACTAAAAAAGCTCAAATTTCCAACATCCTGAGTGCCACTCATGTGTGAAACTGAATAGAATTTTCTAGTACTGCAGAAAAGTTTGGTCAGCTGGCAATAGAAATTTACCACATGATTCCAGTATAAAAGCAGCTATATTCAAGTAGTTACAATTACATGTAAACCAACTCTTACTACCCATTCTACATAATTCTGCATAATACAGCACAACTCTAGCCAATCCTGAAATTTAATTGCAGTGCCAGAAGCGTTTGAAGAACTCTCACGATGCCAGAGAACCACCACAGGAAAGAACTCCACACTTCTGTGCATTGTGGTTAGGCCACTTCAAGAGACCGGGTGAAAGCAGCCTTCTACAGTACTGTGTTTAAATTCCAGTCCAGGCTCTTTTGTTAAGGCAAGGGGAAAATCCTCTTAATTTAAATATTGATGTCTCTGTACCACTGCATCAGAAGTTTCAAGTCTCTGTGTGTGTGGAAATGGATTTGTCCCGCACTGACAGTACAGTATGCATAAGTAGTAAGTCAAAATGACGTTTTTCTTCCAGTATATGTGTAGCTGTGTATGCACATACTTGAGCTTACAGGAAAAGAAGGAAAGTGGGAGGAAGGGAGGGAGAAAAGGAGGACACAAGGGAGGGAGGAAGGAAGGGAGGGAGGGAGGGAGGGAGGGAGGGAGGGAGGGAGCAAGGCAGGAACAATAAAGAACAAAATAAAGAAAAAAGGGGACAGAGGGAAGGAGGATGCAGGAACAACAAAATAGAAATTATCTACCGATCATGTACTTATCATCTATTTATCGTCTACCATCTGTGTATCTATGTTACCATATTCAAGATCTCTCTCATTCTTCCTACGAAAATAAAAGCAGTTTTCTGTATCAACTGACATTTCAAAAGGGTCGTTTCACCTTTGAAGGGCTCTGAATAAGATGGTGGCTAATTGGGCCATATTTCCACCATAACTCCTCCCGGGCCCTTTATGCTTCCCTTGAATTCAACTTTGCAGCCTTTTATAACAAATACGAATCAGTCTTAAAAAGTGGGCACCCCGGGAGTCACTGCAGACAAGGGTTTCCTCCGCTTCAGTACAATGCATTAACGTATTTCGAGGAACAATGTGACTCTTGTGATCTTATTTTGGAAATGACTGAGATGATAAAAGGAAAATACACTAAGCCTCCTAATTGGTATTTTTCAGTGACCATCTGTGCCTCTTTCTTCCACAGGATACAAATGCTAGAATTGTTTTTGATCAGTGGCTATAAAGCCACAACTCCCGATAGATCGTGCATCTGTGTTCACTTACACCCATAGCTCCCCATAGAGCAAGGAAACATTAATAAACCTCTATCTGAAGGTGACTTCTGCCTACGGACTTGACAACTGCAAAGTCAGCATTGACTTATCATTTAAAATTCCTACTTTTCAATACCTTTGTTCTGAATTTACAATGTTAGAAATCAGAGTGTAACATGATGTGTGGCATGGTTTTATAAATAGATACATTCTGTAAATGAAAAGTTGAAGAAATAAACTAATGCATAGGTGATTTGAGCGACTTCTCTTTTTATTTATTTGTTTATGTTTTGGTACTGGGAATTGAACTCAGGACCTTGTGCTTGTCAGGCAGCTGCTTATGCTACTGAGCTATATCCCCAGCCCCATCTTCTGTTTTCTAAAACAATCCTCTCAACTCACATCACTTTTTGAAGTCTTAATTTCACTATGAAGTTTTGTGTACTTAAATAATTGGAAACAGCATACATGTCCCTCAACAGATGAACGGATGAATAAAATATGGCATTTATACTCAGTGGAGCACTACTCTGCCCTGAAGAATGGCAAATGTCTGAAGTTTGGGTGCAAGGGGATACAATTTGAGAATGTAGAGTTAAAAGAAATAAGTCAGAAACACAGGCCTAAATAAGACGTTTTTCCTTGTATGAGAAACTCCATTAGGTATTTTAGTATTTTTCTTCTCCCTCCACGATAAATACTGTCTCCAATCTAATATAATTAGATTCAAATTAGTACCTTTTTGTTATTATATTCATTTTTACCTTACGTTTAAAAGACAGTGTGTGGGATATGGTCGCACAAGCCTGTAATCCCAGCACTGTAGAGGCTCAGGCAGAAAGATCATTGCAAGTTTGAGAGCAGCCTGGGCTACAAAGTGAGCTCAAGGCCAGCCTGAACTGCATAGAGAGACGATGTGTCAAAAGGACAATAAATAAATCAATAAATAAAAATAAAAAATGTGTGGAGTTGGAAATAATTGAAATTTTTAATTATTTATATATACTTTGAAGACCATAGTTTTGATATATTCTAACTGTACTACTTTGAGCAAATTACTTAAGCTTTTCACAATTGAAAGTATAGTGATAAAAATTTACATAGTTATCTATAAAATAAATGATTCTATATAATATACTAACATGTACTCATACTAAAAATACCTATCAAAAGGTACATTCCAACTTTAACAAAAATAATATTTCATATAATTTCATATAATAAGCAACCTAAATATGCTTAGGCCATCAATATATACAGAATAATAGTGCAATTATTATACAACTGCCATCCTCAGATATTTTTATTGGACTGTATTCTCTATGAGTCTGTACATTCATTCATTCAGAAAATTTTTAACTTGTTCTTTTGAACAATTTGGGTTTGGCTCAAAAATTTTTCTTACATACTAAATCAAGATATAATGTTTCAAAACAACATATGTAGGCTTGTATAAGATTATGTAAAGAAATTATATCCCTGAAAGAGCTGAGTAGGTAGGTGGGCAGACATCTATAGCTGGAGTGTTACATTTTAACTATAAAATTCCGTAAGGACTGTTCATTAAGATATCACAATCAGTGTTCATAGATGGAAAAAATTGAATGAATTCAAGGTGTATATACAGTACTTCATATTATCAAAATGTTGTACATCTTTCTTATGTTTTAAGTATTTGTTTTAAAAATTAATAAAATGTTCATTAAAATGATGTTGCCCAGTACCTGAATTCTGTAAAATATGAGATTTCTATCTTAGTATTTATTATAATATTTACTTTCCCTTTGAAGATATTTCTATATAACAGAACCCTCTTTCTGGATAACTTGCATACTAGTAAAGTTTTGAAGATATATTGTATATTATGAGTTGAACTCCCGGATTTTGCAGTTGCTCAGATGCATAATGTCCTGTGGTCATTCAGGCTAAAAACACAAACATGAGTGATTTGCTTTATTTCCATTCTAGTCCACCCACCAATACCATTCAAACTATTCCTTAGTTTGATTAAAGGACCAATAATAACAACAGAAATAGTGTAAACCTTGAATATTTGTTAACTCTTCTAAATTTATTTGCATAACTTGTTTATCTCTCACAAAAAGTTACTGGGCTAACACCAATATTATCTTCATTGCAGTGGTGAGAAATCTACGGAACAGAAGTTACAAATACCTCTCTGGAACATATACATTTCTCTGTATGATTAATACCCACCGGGTTGAGGGTATAGCTCAGTGACATAAGCACCTGCCTGACAAGCTCAAGGTCCTCAGTTTGATTCCCGATACCAAAAGGAAATGAGGTGAGGATTACCATTTACCTATGTGTCTTCCAAACAGTTTAAAAGTATGCGGTTAAGCTGTGCAGTTAAAATATTATTTAAAACTTATTCTGCCTGTAAGTAGAAATACTACTGCGTGTAGCCTGTAAAAATTTTCTATGAATATTGTTTAGTAAGCACTTTGGATTTCATCTCACCATTATTTATGCAGTTAATAAGTCAAATATTTACCTGCTAATTTAGCCACTCATTTTAAATAATCTATTAACTAAGAATGGAGAGAAATAACCATTTTCAATACAGAATATGCCAGTCTACTGAATCAGCTTAAGTTTAGTTTCTACTATTTTTAATTCATTGTTTGCTGAGCGTCATTAAATTGCTTAGAGGCTGCTTCCTCATTTTTTATTTTATCAGTTTCTCATCTATTTTGCATGCTTATGTTGAAAAATGAAGGTATTTGTGATTTTGTGAAGCACATGCCCAAAACCTCAATATTAGTTTTAAGTAGGCATATTGTGCGATAAAGATTTTCCCCATTAAATTTGAGTAAACCACACATACATAAGTGCATTTGGGGGTGTGTGCTGTGTGTGTGTGTGTGTGCGTGTGTGTGTAGTAAACTCAGTGAAGAATGTTCATAATTACTGTAATAAATCATTGCTATGGAGTTTTCTGCCACAAGTGATTAGATCCTAGACAGACTTCCATGAAGCATACTTGTCAGTGAATGTGACTAAAACTGAAAACATTATTACCTCGTGCCATAACCCATTGCCTTGCTACACTTGCAGCTCTCCTGTTAAAATCAGAAATTTGTTTTCTTACTAAAGCATCTAAGCAGTTTCCGACTGGAAATCAAATTGTCTTCAAAATTAAATTTGCAGGTTCTCATTTCTAAGTTAGGCAGGTGGTTAGCAGAGAGAGGGAAACTGAAGGAATCTATTTTGTTTCATTCACATTTTAGGCAATAACAAATCACTACACCCCAAAACTAAAACAGTGGAGATACAATAACTCCACAATAATTCTGCATACAATAACTCTAAAAATTTTTTGAGAAACTACAAAATGCTCATAAAGGTAAATGTCAAAAGAATATTATAAATGAAAAAAAAGATAAGCAGTACATATGAAAATGGTGTTATTTCAAGAGGAGTGATATGATTAAAAAGCTAACTAATGTTTGACAAGAAATTGCAGGTTCCCGCATCACTTAATATAAAAATCTCTACATGTGCTTGGATCTGTAAGTGCCGTATGTGATTGTAGCCTCCTTAAAATACTGTCACAAGGCCTAAAGCCTATGTGCCCTTGAATTGTTGTTGCTAAACTACACTGTTAGATAGAACATATGCACAAACATAGAAATTCAATAATTTGCAAGAGAAAAAAGTCCTCATTTCCATTAAAAAATATTTGTTACTATAGGATAGTCAATTAATTAAACATGGAGTTAACATAAAAATTACATGCTATGTCCCATCTCTAGAATATGATTTGTGTGTGTAAACAGTACTGGCAATTTTATATATGTACCTCTGGTCCTTTTTCTATGATTTTCTAGACATTTTATACATATTTAGTTTTCTAGGATTTTATATGCATATGGAATATTTGAATGTCTATAATTACATTTCAAGTATATAAAAAACTAAAAATATACACACATACTTCTGTAAATTATACACCTTTTCTCATTGTATGTAAAGAAAGTAAAATAAAATTTCCTAACTAAATAGTAGGAAAATAACAATAATTAATACATTGCATATTGTTAGCTTTAAAATAGTTACTGAGGTTCCTGTTCTATAAATGAGTTTCCTATTTGCCTTTGGTACAGAAATATCATCTATTAAACTTCCCACTCATGAGCCCAGTTATTTTCCAAATATATTTATTTATGACTTTCTCCTTTCCAACATAAATTACAGTTTTGGGCTGACACATAACCACATAAGAATAATACGTATTAAAGGAGTACCACGTGGTGTTTTGATCCACCCACACATTGTGTAATGTTTACATTCAGTTTAATGTCTACTCCAGCGAACATTTATCATTTTTATGTTGAAAATATTCAAACTGCCTTTCTTCACATTTTTGGAAATATAGTACACTATCACTTGCTGTAGGATTCCTGCAGTGTAATCGCACAACAGAATGATTTCCACCCATATTAGTACACCATAGAAGCCCCAGTGAATCTCACCCCATGAATTCACCCCCTGTGCTCGCCAGTTGCCAGTCACCAGCATTCTACTCTCAACGTCTGTGAGCTCAGCCTTTCTTATAGGTCACATGAATGAGATCAAGCGTTCTTCTCTCTCTGCGCCTGGCTTCTTTCTCTTCACATAATGACCCTTGCATAAGACATGCTGTGGAAAATGACAGGCATTCGTTCTTTTTATAAATGAATAGTATTCTTTTTTTTTCTTTTTTTGAGGTACTGGGGATCAAACTCAGGACCTTGCACTTGCTAGGCAGATGCTTATTCCACTGAGCTATCTCCCCAGCCCCTGAATAGTATTCTGTTTGGTTTTATATACTCCATTTTCTTTACCCCTTCATGAGTTGCTGAGAGTACAGGGAGGCCGCCCCTGCTTTTGGTCTGCATGATTAATACTGCAATAAACACAATTAGTGTATGTTTCTTCAACCTCCTGATTTCAGTTTCTTATGACATATACTTTACAAGGTGAATCCACATATTTTATTGTTCATAAATGTGATGATATACTGGTCTGTAGTGCTGTTGTTTGACTGAGCGTACCCTGAAGGGGCCATTTATTAAAAGCGTGATTCCCGGGGTGGGAGAGGGATATTAGGCACTAGAGGAACTGTGGACAGGTGGTGCCCTGTGGGGGTCTGTAGGTTGTTAGGACTATGTCTTCACAGGGTATCCTGACAACTGTCTCTTCCTCCACTGTGCTTCTAGCTTGCGATGTAGGTGGCTTTGCTCTGCCTCCTGCTCCAAATGCCATGTGTCATCCTTACTAGAAGCTCAAAGCAAGTGGCCATCTGACCTTGAACTGTAGGCTATAGAATTGTGAACCAAAGTAAACCATTTCTCTCTGTAAGTGAGTTGCCTCAGGTATTTTGCTACAGTAAGAAAACATAATAATATATATACATATATAAATATCAGCATCATATATGCCATTGTATGTATGATATGAGTAAGCTGAAAACCGATATTATAAGTCATATCTTCCACATATGGGTAGAGCATAAAAGGGCTTGGCTAGAAAACAGCTTTATTTTTAAAAGATAGATTTTGTAAAACTAGGGATATTTCTTTAGATTTAAAATTTTTCATTGATGTACTAAATATTTAATCATAACAAAGTCTGACTATAAATTAATCTGTATCTGCAACATAGGGTTACTTAAAATTATAAAGTTCTGATAGAAAACAGAGTTCTTGGAACAACTTAGGCAATTAAAATTTAACTCTAGGCAATAAAAGAAAGAGGAAACAAACAAACAAACAAAAAATCTTGCATATCTAATTCAAAGGCTCTGATGGCCTAGAGTATGTTTTTTTATTTTTTTTGAAACCAAAACTATGATTTCAAACCAAAATCCTGATTACATGCCAAGGTGAAACCTCCTAAATGATAGACACTGACCCTTTGTTTAATAAAAATGGGTGAATGACAACTCTGTAACAACCACATAGCAGTTACTTACCTTTATTTACCAAACACATCAGAAGGGAATTCTGAATAACGTCCTGCCCTTACAGAGAAATGGGGCTTACCTGTGCATCGTCTTAACTTGAGCTGCTGGTGAAAGTTGGAGAGATTTATCCACACTTATGTTACTGTGCTTGATACTCTTAAAGGGGCTGACAGTTACTTTGTAACTTGTCTTTACAATGAGTCATTTACCTTTTATAGTTATATTAGTTTGATAGTGCTCAGCTCTGGATACTTAGGGAGTTTGCAAATTGCAATAAACAGTAGGACAATTCTGTAAAATATTAAGTTACAGCTTTAAGGAATTTGCCTGAGTCCATATAAAAACTCTTAGTCACTGCTCAAAAAAATGGTGTTATCATTTTAAAATTATGTTGCATTTGCTCTCACATTTCTTTTATATATCTATACACACACACACATGCACACACACAAAGTCTCTCAGTAGCTTTGAGTGTTTAATGGTAGAACATTTCCTTTATCACAAAATCCACAGATATTGAAGTCGATTGTATAAAATGTCTTCATATTTATACAAAAATGATGCACATCTTCTTGTATACTTCAAATCATCTCTCTATTCCTTACAAGACCCACTATAATGAAAATCCTAATTAAATAGCAGCATTATCATTTGTTTAGGGAATAACGACCATGAAAAATACCTGTACACATTTACAAATGATGCAGATATGTTTCACATATTTTGACCTATGCTGGATTGTACTCACACAGGCAGAGCTGGTGAATATGAAGTCCTGAGGAATTAAAAAGAAAATTATCACCAGGTGTGCTGGTATACACTTGTAATCCTAGCACTCAGCAGGGTGAGGCAGGAGGATCATTGTGAGTTTGAGGCCAGCCGGGGCTACATAAGTGAGTTCAAGGCCAGCTTGAGCTGCATAGTGAGACCTTGTCTCAAAAAGACAAAGGAAAAAAAGTCATTGAATTGATTTCCATTGACCAGTATCCTTGGTATTCCAAGTGTCACAGATTAAATAAAACTACATTATTGACATAAGGTCCTGTGACTACTTCTCCCATTATGCTACCTGAGATTCAGTTATTATCTGAAAACGAACAAAGTACAGCAACTGATTGAAACACAGAATATTTCTTCTTCTGTTTTGTCCCATAGCTCTCAGCTAAACTCGGGCTTTGTATTCTACGTGGTTGTGTATGCACCACAGGACATGACCCGGAGTTATATTAGACGGTGATCTACTAGTTTCCCCTAGATCTCAGCCCTGCATAGAGCACAATGTGTACAGTGTTCTTAGAGCTGCAAGACATGGGTGTGACACAGAGAAGAGCACCTCGAGAGCCGTTTTCTTCTGTTGTAATTTAGGTAAAATTCTGCCAGTGCAATAGTATGGTGGAGTCCAGAAGTGCAGGAACAATTGTATTAAAGTACAAATAATGTCATTTTGCTGCACTGTAGTTTCAGCTAACTTTCGGGTTCGGAGAAACAATGAAAGGGTAAGCAGAGTGAAATTAGTGGCAAGTGCATGATTCTTGAAAATGGCGGTTTGCCAAGGGGGGAAAATCTTTATGACTAGGTGTTTTCAATTTGCATAAATTGTGTAATTTATATACTTATTTATCATATATTATCATGTATATTTGGGTTTTTTAAAATGTACAATTTTAAAATAAATTTTCCACTTGATTTCAAGATCAAAGAAAAGATTTGGATTCATCGTTAAATTTTAAACATATATTATTATACTCTATACTTTTAGAGAAAAGTGAAATAAAATTGGAACTACAACACACTTTATAGCCATGTCATTTTAGTTTTGAATACTTTGAATACTGTATTGCTGTATAGTATTTCACAATATATTTATCTTTCTTTTAGTTGATAGGCAAGGGGTTATTTCCATTTTTTTAGCAACTATGAAATAATTCCTTTATGAACATTTTAGGTGATGTATTCTTGGGTGTATTTTTACATACTTAAGAGTATATCTGTGAGTGTGTTATTTTCAGTCAAGGATGTATATATCTTACTTCATAGATAATATCAAATAATGGCATACCAACCTCTAGTGCCCAAATTCCCACTGTCTTTCACTTTTCTTAAAATTTGGCATAGTCAGTTTTTTACTGGTATCTGGATGTAATTAAGCTGTTAATCAATTTTAATTGTATCTTGCATGTCTCTGATTATTTACATGGTTTGTTCATCATGTTAATTTTATCTATTGTGAAATGACTTTTAATGATCTTTGACTCCTTTTCAAGTATATTTATGCTTAATGAACTGTAAAAAGTCTTCATGTGGTGTAGTTAAAACCCTGTCCTTCCTTAAGATGTGTTCTCAGTGGGGACTTTTTTGGGGGGAAGCTTCTTTATTTTGTAAAATTCCAATGAAAAATAAACTATGAACTTTAAGATAGTCAAACGTAAAAATATGTTGTTTAAATATGTCTTTGTAAGAATGTCCTGAAAACATTTTCCTAAACTGTATTTTTCAAGATTTAAAAATAATTCTTAGCTTTTGTCTGTGATTTTCCTACAACTGGTTATCAAGTGTGGCACATAGTCCTGGTTCTGTTTCATTTTCTTTCTCTATTTAGTATGCACCAATTATATTAGTTTTATAGGAAATTTGCGCTTTGTCCAAGTGCTCTACCATGTTTCATGTGAAAATGAATTGCCTGTCCAGTCAAGCATGTGTTCTGAAAAACGTATTACAGTATGTAATTTTGCCATTTCAGATTGAAGAGTGTACTTACACACGTAGAGATATTATTGAGCAATCAAGAGTTTCAGTAAACATAAGGCATATTAGTCTGCTCTGGCAACAATCTGGTGTACTGTGCTTTATTTCAATATTTATTTCTATTAGAACATGCTTACAGCATGCAATGATTAGATTCAATATGGGGATTTGTGTATGTACTGGACACACTGTAATTCTTTTTGCATCTACCTCTCCCCATCCTCATCTTTTAGTACCTTTTCTTTTTGCAAAATACGCATCTCCCTGTTCCTATTAGCTATTCTGTTGCCCTTTAACCTACTTACATTTTGGGTTTCTTATAGAAAAGAAACTATGTGGTATTTAAACTTATATGTCTGATTTATTTCACTGAGATTTGCAGCCTCACATTACAACCATTTTCTTACATGTGATTAGAATTTATCCTTTTTTATGACAGAGTAATATATATATAATATTATACATTATATATATCACATATATATGATAGATCACCATATATGACACACATATATATATAATATTTTCTTTATCAATCAACTGTTCACAGACATATAACCTGCTTCCAATATTTATTATTAGTTTTGCTGCTATAAATATTGGCATGCATATATTACTGTAATATTACATTTTTAGCTCTTTTAGGAGGATATTCAGAAGATGAATACCTGGGTCAATGGAATTCTGGATTTAGTGTTTTGAGGAATCTCTACACTGATTTCCATAGTGATTTCCAATAATGGAAAAGAGTACTTCTTTCTCCTGCAGCCTCTAAGCATTTGCTATTATTTGACAGTGCAATAATAGCTATTATTTAGGGAGTAAGATGAAATTTCAATATTGTTTTAACATGCATTTCTATAATGTCCACAGATGTGTTTGCTGGACATTTGTACCTTTGCTGAGAAGTGTTTATTCATGTCACTGAATGTACAGTGAACTGAATGAGAAGGACCCATTGTTTGACTAAGTCTTTCATTTTCCTATGAATTTACATTTTAAAATTCTTTATATATTCTAAATATTAGTTTTGCATCTGAGGAATAACTGCAAAATTTCTTTTTGTATTTTATAGATTGTCTTTTCAAGCTGTTATTTCTTTTGCTGTGCCGAAGCTTTTTGATTTGATATGATTACATATGTTAACTCTCAGTTGTATTTCTTACTCCACTAGGTTTTTGTTCAGAAAGCTCTTTGCTACACTTATGTCTTCAAGACTTTTACCTATTTTATCTCCCACAAGGTGACATGTTTCTGTTTTAATGTTTAGGTCTTTGATCCATTTTTATTAGTTTAGTGCATAGCGCGAGATAGTGGTCTTCATCGTGTGCACTTGGGTAGTCAGTTCTCCCATCTACTCTTGTTGAAACGACTATCTTTTCTCAATGTGTGTTCCTGGCTTTTTTCTCAAAGATCAAATGACCACATATGCCTAGGGTTATTTCTGCTTGCTCTTCTCTGTTCCATTGATCCACACAGTTGGTTTTGCTCCAGAACCATGGTATTGTCATCATTGTAGTTTTGTGGTATAGCTTGTGTCTGAGAATTTGACTTCTCTTGCATTTTTCCTACTGCATATGATTCCATTTGCTTTTCTGAGTCTCTCCTTGGTCCATATGATCTATATTATTGCTTTCTCTAGTCCTTTAAAATAAACTATTTAAATATTAAGTAGGAAGAGCACACTCTAAAAGAGGAAAAGTGTAGTATAATGAACACCTACACCAGTAATAGGTGTTTTTCATCGTTGGTAAGGATTATGTGGTCTATATAGTTGTATGTGCTATAATATCTATAACTGGCAATGTACCAGGTTTGTTTATACCAGCATCACCAGAAATAGTGATGAACATGTTGCACTACAATATTTCAATAGCTCCTCCACCACTAGGTGCTAGAATGTATTCATCTCCACTACACTCTTAGGGAATAACCATTGTGCACCTGTCTATGGTTGACCAAGGTCTCACCATGGACCTTCTTACTGTATGTTTATGGCCGTCCTATTTTCTTTCTTATACTAATCGCTTGGAATATTTACCTATCTTCCAATATTTTGCCATATATTTTAAAATTTGAGAAAATAAAACAAAAGCAATGGATGAAAAAATTTATCACAAATAACTGCTATTAATACCTTACACTTTTCTTAACTGGCAAGTACATATTAATATATTTTCTTTTATTAAACATACAGTGAGCCATATTTCTGAAATTTAGGTTTGCATCTACAATAATTGTCTTAGTTTTATTTCATCATTTAGTTCTCTAAGTCACAGTATTTAATCTCTCTCTATAAAGAGGTGAACCTTTCTTTGAATAATTCCTAATTAATGGCCTTTTAATTTTCTGTCACTTTGATTGCGAGCCCTTCTAAAACCCTTTGAAGTTGGCAGTTGGAAACATTATTAATATTTTCTTAATGCAAAAATTAAGGTTCATGTAATGAGGTGTCTTTTAAAATGTCACCAATTTATTTTGAGTCTAAACTGGTTTTCATACTCTAAATCCATTCTGCTTACCATCTTCTTCCATAATGAACACTAATTATCATTTAAAGTAGACTTACGAAGTACTAATTAACAGGAATCAAATCTTTGGCAAAAATCCCAGTAGAGAGTAGAATTTCCAGTGCTTATCAGTTCAACTCCAAACTCTCTCTAAAGATTCACTGGTCTAAATATTGTAGCCAATCAGCTACCCAAACTAAGTAAGAAATATTCAGAGATCTGTGTCATTTTCATTATTACTCTTGAGGAGACATCCTTGAACATATTACTGTGTCTGCCATTAAAATTTGTTCTTATAAATGATTCATATAACTATACCCCCCAATCTAATCCATCACAGAGTGTGACAGTTGATGTTCCCAGTGTGAGTAAATATGAATTTATCAGGTTTATAACTGATTTTCACTTGACTCTAATTATAAATATCGCTGTTGGATGTATCATAACTTCTCTAGCTTTGTAGATTGTATCAAGTGTTGCTGTCTTTCTTTTTTTATTGATGCTTTTGTATCAGAGGACTACAGAAACCTTGTGTATAAAAGTAACCAACAATCAAAGATGATTCTAACAAAATTTCCTACAGAAACGAGCACTTTGGTGAACGCGTGGAGGGTGTGACAAAATGTCATTTTCTTCAGAGAATTGCATTAGCTTGGCCTGTGTCTCATGTACATCTTTCTGTGATTGATTTTCCTAGGAAAAACAATTTCAATGTTGAACTTTTTACTATAATCTTTCACAGAAGTGTCTACAAGTAGATCTCATTTCAAGCAATGAGAGTTTTTCTGAAGCTGACACAAGGTAGTAAATAATGTCTGCATGAGCACAGATAAAACTAAGACAGATACATAGCAGTGGTTTGAAAGAGAGACCCACAAAAGGATTAGAACAATAGAGAGTAATAATTAAAAACATCAAAATGAAATATATATAGTAATATAACTTACAAGTTAATGACTTCACTCTAAAATAAAAAATAAAATCTCTAACAAGTTAAGAAAACTTGAAACAATATTGGTAGGCATCAGGGTACCCAATTGCTTCTGGAAAACCTAACTAAAAGGAAAGAAATTTGCAATCATTCTGAGTATTTATTTATAATTATTTTTTAATGAAACGAAATAATTCTGGTTTGCAACTATAGCAGAATTGATGAAAGTTAGATAACAAATAGTAAGAAATATGAAATTTTTAATTCAACCACCAGTCTTCCATGGATGAACCCGCCTTGGAGGAAGCATCCAGGATGTAGGAAGATATCAGTGGTGTCCAAAACTGTGGGAGTTCTGGGAGAAAACAACGGGGAGTATTTAGAAATAATTGAAGCTTTCCTGTGTAAATCAACTTGAATTTAGCCTACTTTCATAGTCTAGCTTTCATTTGGGAAGAATACTGAAGACAGAAAGAAAAATAATCCAAGAACATGGAGGAAAACAGACAAATTCACAGGCACGCTGTTCCTCCGGGAGATTTAGACCACATCGATCACGCAGCAGTAGCGTAAAGAACATGTGTGTTGTTCACAGAATTTAAGAGCTGTAACTCTTAGTTATATTAAGTGGATGTTGCTTGGATCATGAATAAAAGTAATTTTTTTTGCAATTTGAAAATATTTTTATAAATTAAATATTATCTAATGCCACACATTTGTATTAAGTTCCCTGATCATGCTAATGGTACAGTTATGTAAGAAACACATTTTTACTGATAACATTAGAAATAAATTCAGGAAGAATATGGTATGATCAACGTGCCATATTTTTATTTTCTTCTCCTTAAAAATGTAAGATGAAGGAGAAACTTCAAACCTCAGGGACTTACTTCACTTCCACCAATATTTCACCAGCAAGGACTTAGATTGACGATTCTCAAATAATTTGAAAAGGATCAGGTAATTATTCTGCATGCCAAGAACAATTAATAATTTGTTAAATAAATAGTATTTCTGTCATTACCTATTTTATTTTTTCTTAAAATTTTTCAATGTAATTGAAAAAATAAATATTTAAATATTAGCTCATGTGTAGTAATAATTTATAACAGGTTTGGCTCTCTATTAAATATTTTACATAAATTAACTAATTTAATTTCCTTCTCACAGCACCTATTTTAAGATAAAGATAATAATTTTTAAAATGTGTTCTATTTAGCTACTAAGTTGGAGTGTAGAGTGATACAACCTGAATTCACACTATGTCTTTCTAAAAAGCTTTCTAGGATAACATGTCAAAATATTGCAAAATATTTGTCAAAAGAACTGTACATTTAAACTTGAATTTTTATAATTAATATAAAATAATCCAAGTAAAAGTCTCAAAGTGTATCCCTGAATGCTTCTAATTTATAAAAACAGAAATGCATTGTATGCCTACTTTAGATCTTATTGGAAAGTAATATTTAACAGTAGAACTCATATCTCTAATTAGAAAAATCTAGATTAGAAGCCTTTCTCCATCAAGTATTATCAAGTAGCTTCATTCTTTCATTTTTACTTTAAGATCTACATGTAAGTCTAAAAACATTATCTTAAAAGTATAGGAATGGTTGACTATAATGCAAAGCAAAAAAGTGGCCAAATATACACTATACAATAATTATATTAAGGCAACTTTACATTTTATTTTACCTTTTCAAATTTAAATGTGCAGTGCCTTTTTTGTTTCTGTATTTTAGTGTGTTTGGACGGGGTGTTCCAATAAAGTTTTATTTACAGAACAAAGAGTAGGGCAGATATGACCTACAAGGAATAATTTGCCAGGCTCCTGGTTTAAAATAGAAAATATAGCACTCTATTGTATGAACTGTAACATGCACTGTCCTTTTATTCCTTACGAGAAAATATCAAATAATTAAGTCAGTATCTTGACCCGTATAAACTATATAAAGCCATACACTGTTTATATGATGACATAGCTTCAAAAGCCAGATGTGTAGGTTGATTTATTTTAACTTCTATCAAACACCATTTGCTTTCTACAGTGTACAACTGTTATGTTTTCCACATCTCTCTGTGAAAAGTAAAACTTTTAGCGTTTCATAGTATCTGGCATAGAACATTGAGAGCTTCAGTACTGTAAATGAAAAACTGCTAAAGAATCTTCCATTACTCACTAAATCTGTACTGGAAGAAACCCAGTTAGTCAATAGGTCTTTAAGCTACTCTAATATGATAAACTAAAAACATAATAATTGTGGATGTGTGACCAAAGACATGGAGCTAATAGATGTCAAATCACAAAGAATATTACAAAATGAAATCAACCAAATGGTCAAAGAATCTTAGGGTAGTGTTTGAATCAGGATACCTAGTGCATCTGACAATAACTGTCAGTTATTATTTAAAGGAATCAAGTTATTTTAAGGAAAGTAATGAGAAAAAAAATATCAATATCTTTAGATGAATACATATGGGTATGTAAACACACATACAATTTCTTCTAAAAATTACCAGACTGCATATATGTACTTTTAAACACTGGTATTGTCTTTTGAAGGTTTTCTATGTGAAAATCACTTTTCTAAGGTAATATTTTAATTAATTTTTAAAGCAGTCCTATATGGAATACTACATCCATTTCACAGATGAACTAATGTTTAAGTCTCAGTTGATTTCAAGTCAAAGAGTTACTACCTAGCAAATTTAAGATGCAAGCCAGGCAGAAGTCAGAGACCTTAGCCTCTATAACCAAACTACAAATCCTTATTTTTAATGGTAATTTCTAGGGAACAAGGCAAACATAGAACAGCAACTTAATTTTGCTTAAGGAATAATGTTACCAAAAATATTTAATGAAAAGTTCTCTAGATATGACTAGCTGTAAGAAGCACATACTAGTTGGCTTACTGCAGTTTAGATTCAATATATATGTTGATATTGGTGCTGTGCTAGATTTATACCTGCACAATATTAGTTGTAAAAAGAAAATAGAAACTGTATGATTTTTTTTTTTTTTTTGAGGTACTGGGGATCGAACTCAGGACCCTGCACTTGCCAGGCAAGCGCTTATTCCACTGAGCTATATCCCCAGCCCCTGTATGATTTATTTTTGTAGCATAGTAATACATATTAGAGCTTATTAAAGTAATAATATAATTTTTATACCACTCTACCCAGTCAAAACTATTACAAATATTTTACTGTTACTAAGAAATACTTCTGTTTGCATTGGCTATCTACATTTCTTTTGGAGCATGGCCACATTTGATTTGGACTTGCCTTTGTGAACTGAAGGTATTTAAAATTGTGTTGCTGGTATTGATTTGATAATTTTATTCTTTATCCACCCTGTTCAATTTTAAGCCAGATATCTTGGCTGGCCACCATCATCAGACAACTTACATTCAGTTTTGTTTTGCTTTTTGTGTCTCACCAAGTTTACTATTTGTAACTGTCAATAGAATTGTTCAGGCTGCCATTTCATAGGTCACTGTTGACTCTGACTGTATAAAATAGAACAGGACCCACAAACCTGATTTTGTTGTGTTTTGTTATTGCGTTATTCAATTGCTTCCTTTTGTTTTCCTTGTTAAATAATGTATTAGCCTTACTGTTTAACTTCTAGGTACGCTTTTGAGTTACACTCTTAATCTCCACAAATGTGTTATGATCTTACTATGTCTAACTCTGAAAAGTCAACTGTGAAAAAGCTGAAGATTTATGTGTCATATGAGTGAATATCGTATTTCCTGTAGTTTTAACATGTATTTAAAACTTGTGTGGGAGAATGAGCTGGGTTTGGAAACCCCACAGAATTCCCAAATCAGGCTTCTTTAGACTGAGTCACACAATTTAGACACCTACTGTAAGAAAGATTTGCATGGGAGCGTGACAAAAAAAATGGATCCATTTGTTACTTCTATGAGAAATTTCCAGTTCAAATAACTTTGCTGTAAATGCTATGAAGTATTAAGCATAATAGGTAAGTTGAATGTAACAAAATACACAAAACCTAGTAGGGGCAATAGAGGGAACATTGATAACAGATATTAAAAACATTACATAGAAGGAATAAATTTTGATGCTCTGCAGCACAGTCGGATATGGATAGTTTGCATTAACCAGATCAAGAAGGAAAGAGCTTAAAGCATTCAGGTATAAATAAACGCTAAGGAGAGGCAAATGCTAGTTACACCTACCATACGCATATGTTCAAATACCACACTGTACTCCAGTTAATACTTGTTAACTAAAATATGAAAAGTGATCAGTAGGCTGAGATGCTAAAATACAGATTCAAATTTTCTAAGGAACAAAAAAATTGTTGAGAATCTATTGTCTCCATTGCAAATGATCATTATGAGCTCAGTGTATTTAATCTTTTTTTTTTTTTACGGTACTGGGGATCGAACTCAGGACCCTGCGCTTGCTAGGCAAGCACTTATTCCACTGAGCTGTATCCCCAGCCCCAGTGTATTTAATCTTAATGCCTCTGATCTTAGCATTTTTTTTCCAGGGAGGACACTGCTGATTTTCAATTGCTTTGTATTTCTCAGAGACAGTATTTTCATGTAAGATAACGCTTAATTCACTTTGATGTTTCTAATGCCAAGCGCAGTGCCTAATACAAAGAAAGCAATAAGTCAGTCATTTTCCCTACTGTAGGACCTTAAAGGCATTATCCATATTATGCATTATGAAGGAATTTCTGAGAAATCCAGTAAGGTCTGCGATGGCCCCATATCTGCAATTTAAAGCAGGTTTTAAGGTCAGTATGATGCTCAGGACCCATGAACCAGATCTTGAATATGAAGTCATAAATTAGCAACAGTCTGCTTCTACTATAGTTTAATTAGTGGTCAAGAAAGTTTAGTAAATTATTCCCATGATTTGTAGAAGCCATTAAGAGTCCAAATGAAGAAAAAAATTAAGAATTACAGTGCAATGATTGTAAAAAGACTTAGGAGAAAGCCCTAACCGAACCGAGGTAGGACTCTATTCAGCAGATGTACATTGGCTGGCATTATACCATTGTACGAACTCTGCTATAGTGATTGTCAGCATTTGCCTTTGTAGAGCTCTATTCATATTAGAAGAAAGCCCTTGGCATTAGTCACAGAAAGAAAGCAGGGGGTGTTGTCCTTGGGAGCAAAGTGCCTGACAGCCTCAGTGTCAGTCCTGAATGATGCCTGCAGTTGCCAGGGAAGGTCAGGAACAGCGTACTCACACCAACTCAGCAGGCAAGTGGGGAGATGCATGATGCCATGCTCCAAGAAGCCTCGTCCCTGGGGTGGCAGGTAATGTGAGGGCATCATTCACAGTGGTTTACAAAACTGGTAACAGGAATTAACCTCACCCATGAGGAATCTCTAAGCAGAGAGGAAATAGTAACACGTTTGCTTCCAGAGAGCCTAAGATGTTTTCTTAAACACAGAACACATCTTAATTTTCACCTTGTTCTCTCAGAGAGAATGATTCTGACATTTTCTCTATTTTTGATCAGAATCATACCCTTGCCTAGTTTTCCTTCCTTTATTTTCCTAGCAAGTCACAGTTTTTCAAGGCCTAAGGTGCCTTCTTCAAATGGTAGGTCTTAGAATTTTAGCAAGGCTTTTTTGATATTTTTAGACAGTCTAAAAGCTGCAAAAAAACAACTCCCTTTTCTATTATTGTTCCCACTTTGTTGGACCTTAAGGCAATTCGTTGAATTCATGATTTGAAGATTCACAGAAATCCAGTAGGGTGTGTGATTGCCCCATGTCGACTTTGGCAAGCAAATCATAAAGGTCAGTTCGATGCTTAGGCTTCGTGCATAGCACCGAGAATTTTGGGACATCTATGCTATTTGCTTTGAGCATCCCTAGCTTTTGTGGTCTTGAGAGAAATCATTCTGCCTCTGATCGCCTGCTGACCCCTTTAGGGCCCCAAAACTCCTAGAAACCCCTAAATATTCTGCACCGTTTGTTTTGTGCCTTTAAATTACAGAAGTATTCAATAAAATCATCTGCAAACCGATCACTTCAGAAAAAAACAGAAAAACAAGATTGAGACTCATGCTGTAAGAAACAAAATTGAGAGAGGAATACAACTATTCAAACACAGGGTAAGCCGCACTGGAAGTCTTCTAGTCACGGTAGCTACATGGTGTTTTCATTATGAAACGAGTGATCTGTGCTATCCATGTTTTTAAAATTAAAAATGATAGAAAAACTCAGCTCAAACTGACAAAAAGAAAGAGAAATTTGTTCAATTATAACAGCAAGATAGAAAGGTTGCTTTGGGGCATGGCATTGTAGGAAGGTCACGCAGAAATATAACAGAGTTTATGATTCCTTTGTAGTGTGATTTGACTTCTGATTTTAAAGCCATTAATCTCTTAAGCCAGGAAAAGTTTCTAGTGTTTAGAGTTATTTTCTTTCAGCAGCTTTAAGACTGGAAAAAATAGTCAATAGGATAAAAATATATTTATTATTTCAGAATGACTGGTCTATAGACTTAAGTTAGAATTATTCAGCTAGTTTGTTGTATTTGAATAGGGCTGTACAATGGGAATGTCTTATTTCAGTTGACTTGGTATAGTTGACATGGTCCAGTACTTGATCTTGGAGTTAGTGCCCCATAAATCTTGTGGAAGGAAAAGGTGTTGCTATGGATCCTCACATGGAATGTATAAAAGTTTCTGCTGAAAATAAGAAACAAGCTCTGAAGGTCTTGAAACCCACGCCCCAAATTAGCACTGATGGTTAAGACCAGGGACAGCAGAGAAAATTTTGACATACATTGCAAGTTACAGAAAGGCAGGAAGGAATCGACTCTTCTACAAGAAGAAACCACCTCCACCTTCTGAGCACTGGAATAAACATGGTTTTTGCCTACCCATCATCTCCTGTGCATCTTGCAGATCCTTCAGAGTGGCGGTCTATCACCTGGCTGCTCAGTTTCCAGGCTGTACGGATCTTGTTGAACCTCCCTTGTAATGCATGCTGTCTCAAAAAAGCTAGAGAGTGTGGAGCTGTCTTTTAGAGGCCTTATTTCATCACAGCTAAATCATGATGCCTTTCCTGTGCCCAGCGCAGTTAGCAGATTTAGACACATATTATATAGATATGTGTAATGCTCCCAAGCAAGTTATGTGTCCAGAATCTCATCACAACCCGTGCTCCAGAATGAATTGCTTGGTCTCATCCAACCACAAAGGAATATAGAAAATCCCCACTCCCCCCATACCTAAGGGGAGAGAGAGACCAAATATGATGGATGATTTTAATCTTTCACAAATGTATCAAAGCCCATAGCTATCCAGGTGAAGAAGCAGCACAAACAGCGATGTCAGTGTATAAACAATATAAGTTCTTGGAGATGCACGATATTCAGCATTTAGAATGTCAAACACAAGCAGGTAACACAGAAGAAAACACATTTATATCCGTCCCCTCAAAATGCTTCCAAATGCCTCGTAACTGTGGAATGCCCACTGTGAAACACTCCAGCGTACAGTATTTCCTAAATCTTCACATGTTCTTCGTTCTCTGATTCATCTGGTGAACTGAGGGTAGGAAGTTGGTCATAGATGATGTACCCTCCTTCCCTTGTCTGACCAAAACTTGAAGCAATCACATCCACCGCAAGGCTAGCTGTAGCCTTTGCTTCTTCCTCTGAAGTGGCCAAGCGAGGATTGACCTCAACCAGATCCAAAGCTGACAGCAACCCTGTATTGTGTATTTCTTCACCAAGTCAGAGTATGGATTCTTAAAATCTTTTCTAAATCCCTGGTCTGGAATCATCCATCATCACTACAGAGAGTCCTCCACAATAAAGCGCTTCTGTCTGCCTTTTGCTTCTTCTACCCTTAGGGGACCATTCTGTATCAGGCTGTAGTTACATTTTCTCTCTAATAAAACTGAGTTCCAACAGCACACCCCTGTGTAATGACAGCCAGGCTACTGCAAGATCACTCCCTACCTCTGCGTACATGGACAGACACGCACAGGGCCTTCTGAGAAGAAAGTCTTTTTGTCTCACTTCTTTTCCTTTGAGAAGTTTTGACAATAATTTCTGGTTACAAAAACAAGATACAAAACCTCTGATCTTTTCACTAAGGGGTCATTTCACTGCGTGGCAAATTCTCTCCTTTCTTTGTGTTACTAGATAAAGATAATTTTTCATAAACAGTTCTGGGGGTTGCAACCCAATGCAACCTTCTTAGAAACTCAGACAAAGTGAGAAAGGAACACACCAATGAGAGTTTCATCCCTGTTCACTTTATAGCAGATTATTTGACACACTGAAGAAAGTGGGCATTGTAGACCAATCATCCCTTAATGAGTTATTACTTCATGACTGGGTTTGGTATAAATTGCTTTGCCTCTCTAAGTTCCATGCAGGTGTGGTTCAGTTATGAAATTTCCTTTGGTACTGCTATTTCTTTAATGTGCTAGAAAAGGAGCAGCTGAGGAGGCGCAGTGTTCTTAGTCCGTCCTCTTTTTCACATTAGAAGTAGACTATAGACTAAATTCTGGGTAAAACTGCATCCTTGGATTTGGAAAACAAGTTAAACCTCTGGCAGAGGCATTACTCTGGAGAACACACATTCAAAGGGTTTGGGACATATTCTGTATTCTACCATCCTTTCCATGTTAATAGACTCATAACACTTCCAAATCTCAGTATGATAAGCTCCACTACAATGTCTAAAATTTTAATGGTGTCTGATTTTGCTAAGAAGCAAAATGAACAAATTTCTAACTGACTTCCTTGTGGTACTAAAAAAATACATACCTCAATAAGAAATTATACTTGGTTGAAAAGAATACTTTCATGATTACATGTTTTCTTCCACAGGTGAAGTATAAGGGTAAAAAGATGATATGAAAGTACAAGAAAAATTATTACAGAAGAGAAAAGGAGTTGAGAAGAAGAAAACTAATTGATGATGGTAAAGACGGATAAGATCAAATCATGATGTATATGCCGGCACGAATTTGCACAACAAAACACATCCCCCCCAATAATGAATATGCACTGATCAACGTAAGAACACAAAACAAAACAAAAAAAATCATGATCATTTAATAACCTCCTTAAAGTAACTACAGACTTTTCATTTTCCATGTAAATCACTGATGCAGTTTGGACAGATTCTCTTGTGTCTACTATCACGATGGATTTTCCCTGTCATTCTTGCTGTTATAACCAGAAATTCTGTTTGACAATTCACCATGCTGTGTTGTTGCAGTTGGCTGATACATGGTCTTTGCCTCTAGGTATTACATTGTTTTAAATAAAAGAAGGAAAAGGAAGGAAGGAAAGAAGAAAAGCATGAAACATGAAAGAAACAGGAAGGTAGGAAAGAAGGAAAAGACTATGGAAGGAAAGAAATAAGGAAGGATGGCAGACATGCTTGTTCAGATTTTCTATTTGGGATCATATACTTCAGTTCAGTCTGCTTCCTTGAAATTCAACATATCCATAGAATTTCTGTTCACAAATAGTTCTCTATGTTTTTGCCTCCCATAACCCTATAGATCAAAACATATAATCGGGTTCAATGAAAGCATGCCATTACTAAGGAAAAGGAAAGCAGAATTAACAAATAAAGAAAAGAAAACATAAGGGCTGGAGAAAGGATACAAGTAAGATATAGGTACATACTACAGGCATTACACTTTGAAATTTGAGAAAACCCACATAAAATGTAATACAGGGTACTACAGTTTGAAAATCAATAACTCTCATTAGAAAATTACTATTTAGGTAGTACAGTGTACCAGAGACCAAAGCAGAAGATATATTTTATCTCACTCACTGTGGTCAGTATTTTTATAGAATAGATACTGAGCCTAGGTCATATAATAATGCACCTCAGAAGCTCATTCCCATCACAATAAATAATTGGCACAGCCCTGATGTTAGGAGCTTTCTTCAGATAAAGAGTCTCTTCAATTATTTCCATAAATCTGGGAGGTACTTGATGTCAGTTTCATTGTAACAATGACAAAAGCCAGGAGAGAGTGTTTAAGTCATCTAAAAGTGCCAGAGCAGTACATTAATCTTTGCATTGAACATCCCCTATAGATCACTCCAGTGATGTCTGTAATCACAAGGAGTCTGTCACTGATCAAGCTTTAGTCAGATTCTTCTGTTCTCCTCTTTAGTAAAGCTATATTGTGGGTGTAGTGCTCAAGCCCAGGCTCTCGGGGATGCAAGTAGCTCTCTCTTCCACAGAGCTACTTCCAGAGCTCAAAATATGTTGATATAATATGTACTTATATATATGAGAAAAAATCATTATGGATTATTATTGTTGTTGTTATGAAATATTATTATTGAATTTTTTGCAGATTATTATTATAGATTATTAATATTGATTAGCATTATCATGGATTATCATTATAGATTGTTAGTACTATGGATTATTACTACTATTATTGATTACAAAAATGAAAGTTACCATTATGCTAACTTCATTTTCAATATAAATATTTAAAATCCATTGTTTCTAAACACAAAAATTGGTGGTCTTTGAGTGGAAGATACATCTGTATATACAATATACACTATTTTTGCATGCAGACCAATTAATGTATTTCTAAATAATTGAATAAAGATAATTTCATACCTGAGTCATCTATGTAATAACATATTATTAATTAGGATGGGCCATTTGAAAACTTTTAGTTGAATTTCAATATTTTTCTTAATGTACTGTAGTGGTTGATTGATTATGTCAACTTGAGAAGTTTAAAAGCTTTACTAAACTTGTCTCTGAATTGGCTCAGCAACTTTACACCCTGGGGTGTAGATGAGCCACCCTAGGGTGGATCATCGCCTAGATGATGTAAAAGGGAAATGAGAAAGAAAAGAGGAACTTCCATTTGTCGGAAAGATCTCCAGTCTTCACCTTCAGCTTGGACTTCCTCTCCTGGCTTCTGGCACAGGCTCTTTGGCTTCTGCCTTGGATTCTTCAGACTTCCATAGCAGACTCATCAACCTCCTGGTACGGACTTGCATGGGCTCTCCAGTGAACTCCAAATCCTGGTCTGATTCCTTCAGTCTTCAGTGTACAGACGACCTCTGCACGCTTCCTCATACGACTCTTTTCCTGACCATTGCAAGCCAAACTTGTAACCTTTTTATACATTTGTACATCTTCTGTCATATCTGTTTCTCTAGTAAAACCTTGACTGATACATGTCCCAAACATTAAAACATTCTACTGACAAAATAAAAGTTAAGTACATTAAATGTAATTAAATATCTGAGTACTATTTTCAGGATAATTTTTCATTCAAAGTACTAAATCAATAATAGATCATAAATACGTTCCTCTTTCTCTTGAAAAATTTGCCTTTTTCAGATATAATATAACTCAATGTAACTTGGTGAGAAGTAGATGTCAATATGTTGGTAATTTGTATTATTATGGTCTTTAATGATATCCAGTACTTTCTCCTGCTTCTTGATTTCTGGAAATCAAAATAAGTTTCTTACGGACAATCTCTGGTATTTCACTCATCTTTCTTTTCCTTGTCACTGTTTTAGTCTTGAAAAACTGAAGGCTCATTTAGTTTAACTCCGCCTTCTCTGAGCCTGCAGTGGACCTGGCAGGAGAGACACGATACAATCTCACTTTCAGTGTGTGCCCCCTGAAAAACGCCATCTTCTTAAGGTTTCCAAGCAATTTAAGAATGTTGTTCTACTTCACTCTCTTTTCTTCTCCTGTACGTTTTATTGCTCTTTCTCTTTCTCAGATCTCCCAAACTACCCCATTTAAAGTTTCCTGAAACTCATCTTTATCACTCTGACATCCCCTTGTTGCCCTGAAATTTACTAAATACATTTAATATTACATTTATGGCTCCTGCTTAAGGAATACTTTGTGCATATGATTCACACTGTCCTGTCCTTATTACATTCAGTGAAACTCTTTGCTCAGACCATGTAGATTAGAAACCAATAAACTCCACAGAATATATTCCAATCCCAATACTCTGTCTCATTATCCAAAATTACTTTTACGGCATCGTGGACTTGATTATTTTATTTCTCTCTATCCAACAGACAACCAAATTTGTGGATTCTGTTTTGTCTGATAGTCTAGTGCTGAATTTAGAGAAGTGCCCAGGTCACCAAAAATGGTACAAATACAGCATAGATGGTCAAGAAATTATCTTCTGTTACTTTTGAAAGTTCCCTGTCCAAAAGATTGCTATTTTATTATTTTACTTTATTTTATTTTATCTGTGCATGCTTGAAGAAGGTGATGATTGTGTTCATTGTGGGGAGCTGGCAAATGTGCACAGCATATTTTAATCCTTTTTACCTCTCCTTTTCCTTTTCCTCTTTCTTCATTTCTTGCTCTCATCACCATTTGCAAAATATTTGTCTTCCTGTTTCTTATTACCTGTCTGCTCTGGCTTATACCTAGTTGTCCTCCCAAAGGCTAATGCACTCATAGGTGCGGATTTGAGGAGGTGGCTGGATCTTTGGTGTGGATTCCTGAATGTGGAATAAGGATGTGTAAATATGGATTAAAGGGGTGACCACTAAAGTAGCCCATTAATTGATTAGCAGAGTTCTATGTATGGAAAGTGGAAAGGTCCACCCTGGTTGTGGGCAACACCCACGCAAAAGGCTTGCAGCCTGGGCGGGATGAAAGGGGTAGAGAGCTTGATGCTTTACTACTGAGTCTCTCCACCTACTCTGCTGTGAATTCTTCTACTTCTGTGATGCCCCTCTGCCAGACCACCCTGCCTTGGAGCCAAGCAACTATGCACTGGAAACCTCTACAAACTGTGAGCCAAATAAACCTTTCCTCCTTTAACTTGTGGGTGTCGGGTTTTTGTCTCAGCAACAAGTACTACAACACTATCTTTTATTTTTCTCTTTAATTTGGGTTTTTAAAAGTTAAAATTTATGATAAATATATCTGAAATTTTTATTCTTTAAGTTTATATTTGGTTTAACATGAGGCACATTTCCCAGAGCATTGATGATTATGATTATGTTTATAAAATACATTGTCAGATGTTTTAGTTTCTTTACTTATTCAAATTTTAAAATAATACACGTTCAACTTCTTCCTATGATTACAAAGGTTTTTTTTTTAAATTAGTGTATATTAACTGCTTTAAAGTGTTCAGTGTGAGATTTTCATGCATGCAAATGATTGACCATATCTGTTTGACCGTTTCCCATTATCTGCTCGCTTTCTCCCCAACCCCTAGGAATCACAATTCTACCTCTAGTTCAACTTTTCTTTAGTTTCCATATATGACAAAGACCTTGTACACACTTCTGTGTCTGACTTATTTCACTTCACATAATTTTATCCATTTGCTTTAAGATAAATGACTGGATTCTTTACTTCTCTATAACTGAATAGTACCCTATGGGGTAATACAACATACATTCCCTATACATTCTTTTAAGTATACCTCTTTCTTCATTTATTTTTTTTCTGGGCTTTAATGTACATTTAAAAGTTGATGAAAGTTTTAGTTTATGGTAAAGAATAGGACATTATTTCTTATGATTTCTCAAATTGTTTATTCTGTTTATGTATTTTTATATACACCAGTTACCACATTCCAAATTATTATTATCAGTTATGCAAGTACTTTTGTTGCACAAATTTTTGTTCTATATCAGTTACATAAATTTTTGTTTTACTCTTTAGCAAATTAAACCTGGTTTAAATAATTTAGAATGAGTCATGATTTTCAAGTTTAATTTAAATATCCCTAGATCAAGCCTCTTTTTACATATAATTTAAAACAATTAAATTATTCCCAAATCATCCTCAGGAAATATAGAAATTCTGACATTTTCAACTGTTATTTATTTTGATGAAAATCAGCATCTCAACATTTGATTTTCAATGAGAAAAATGACATTTTTATTTTTTAATGTATTAGTTTTTCTGTGAATTTAAATTTTAACATTAAAATGTTATTACCACAAACAAGATTGTGGAGATATAAAAAATAATCAGTATAAAGTACAAAGTATATGACCTTTTCCATTTTTCCTTTTAAATCTTGAAAACTGCTGTCCAATCCTCAGAGGTGTTCATCTGTAGTGCTTTATCAGGAAACATTTTAAACTTACTATGTATAAGTAAATCTAGACATACAGGTAAAAAATATGTCAAATCATTTTCTAACTTTATTTTAATATCAAAGTAGATTTTATTGAATGATGTTTGTAACTACAAATCATTATCTATAATTTTATGTATTGGCCAAATATTCAACAGTGTATATCTGTGGTTCTTCATTCTAGCTGGCATTTTTGAGAAGCCTTTAAAATATAACGTTATACTCACACAGGTAATTCTTACATTTATTGTGATATTGGCAAAATAAAACTCTTGATTTAAGGGAATTGTACACTCCGGAATCTTGTGAAAAATTTCTCCATCAGTCCTCTTTTGATTAATGCTTAAGTCTAACCGGACTAGACAATCTCATTGTCCCTCTGGATTAACCCTATGGCTGTTCTAGTTGGATATTTCACTTACATGTCTGCACAACTTGCAAGCAGGCATCTACAAGGAATGTGCTGTGGACAAATTCAAAATAGGCAGAAAGTCTAGAAGCTAGTCAACACTTTTCTTTGACATCCTTCCCCTTTTCTAAGTGAGAAATGTATTCTACAAGTAATATAATAGGTACTAACTGCTTCGTCTCTCTAGGTATTATTATATCAATGAAGCATGAAACAGTGTTCTAGTCAATTCCGGGAAGTTTTGTGTGTGTGAGAGAAACAATCCTTTTTCAAAACAAGCCATGGAGGGTCAGGAACTGTTTTTTATCTCAGCAAAATCTAATCTATCCCGATGTAAAAGTTAGGTCTGATCATTGGAGTTACTCAGAAATCCAGGCTTCTGACAATGTCATCTCAATAATCACACAAGGAAAGGAGGTGGACTGAAATGTGTTTGATTATTTTCAGGGTTATATCTAGAAAACAGCATATGCACTTAATTTCTTATGACCAAAGAAAAGTCTCACCTAAAATTGTTTTGTTTTGGTTCTTGTTTTAAACATAGAGAACCATATGTATTTGTATTTGTTAAGATGTGTTAAAAATAACTACATGGCAATAAACTCCCTATGTGCAGGGGTACAGTAAAACAAGGACCTGTGCATTGGAATTTACATTATTTATCTTTTGACATAAAAATCATAACAGATTGTGTTTGGAGATGTCAGTCATCTCAAAATATCATTTTAAATTGGAGGGAAAGATATGTGACACTAACTTTTGTTTTTAAAGAAAATATCATTTAATTAAGATATGTATTTTCTGGAAATTAAATTTATTATGTATGCTTGATGTTTTGTTATCTTGAAACAGAATCTCACTCTGTAGTTCAGGTTGGCCTTGAACTCACTATGCAACTCAAATTGGCCTTGAGTTCCACTTGCCTCCTCTTACTGGTGGCTGGAATTATCGATGTGCATCACCACACCTGGTCTGATTATTTTTTCAATGTGATTTATCTCCAAATGTGAATGTAATGTGAAATGACAAGAGAAAACCTAGGACGATTATAGGGGTTGGAAAATGTATGCCCAAATCCTATTTCACAACTTACTGGTCAAGAAAATAAGAGTTCAGTTATTCTGAGCCTGTTACTTCTCCACTGATATCTACCATGAAGTGGGAGTGGTTCTTACAAGCATATGGGTTAATGTATATAATATGCCAAGTACATTAATTGGTTCCTTGTAAGTACTCAAGAACTAGAGTCTGTTTTCCAGATTCCCACATCTCCCCCATTTCTCATAACCCTAGTAAAACTCTGCAAATAAATAGGAATTTGATTATTATCTCAGAGCTTTCGGCCTTAAGAGACTATTGAGTGTGTCACTATGTATTTCACAAAAGACAAGAAAAACAAACAAAAAAATGTAGGATATCACAAGCACAGTAAATTACCTTGGTCAAGTAAAGGTCAGGCTACGTGACAATAAACAATTTCTGTCAGGTACAGACTTCCTTCACTTTTTTTTTTAATTAAATAAGTTTACTTACAGACATGAAGGAAGAACAGAAATGCCCACCAATATGTGAAAAAGAGGAAGATTAGATAAAATAAGAATTTCCAGGGAGTCGTGCTGACATACCATGAGCTTGCCAAAGTGGGAAGGCATCTGAGCAGTTTAGATTCTGTTCCGCCACAAGGCACAGAAGAGCGTATTTAGTAGAAAGAAAGAAGAATACCTATTACTCCTCAAGAGACTGCTGCTAAATTAGTCAAGGACACAGAATTCACAGCAGATGTGCTTTATCAATGAATACTACGTAATTTTACCCTTCATTTGTTTATGACAAAGCCTTTTTCTTGCAACCTGCAGGATAACTATGAAAAGTAGGGAAAACCCAGGAAAGGTTTTAAAAGGCAAATGTTCAATGTGGATATGACATGGTTTTCTTCTTGACCCAGAATTTGAGAGACACATTTTCTTTACAGATGCAGCACGTATTTAAGATTAATTATGAAGAAGATACAAGAAACAGGGAAAATGACATCAGGCAAACATCCATGGAAATAACAGCACTGGAGATGTACTTAAAGAGTGAATCAGGAAAAAGAGAGGTTTTTTTTTTTAATTGAAGATGCTCAGTATGTCCTGAAAAATTATTACATGACAGACACTGGGAGTTAATGTTCAGACTAGGCAGTTGGATTGCTTCAGGTTTCTGCCTTGGTTATTACTTGCACTTTTTTCCTAATTGTTTTCTCCCTGAGGAGATAGATGTTTCATTTACTAAGTACAATATAGCATGACACTATAAGACAGAATCAATGTAATAAGCAGCCTGATAAAATTAGTGTTCTATTTCTCAAGCTGCAGGAAATGAAGGCCCAATCAAATATTTTGAATTATAATAAAACACTAAAGAAACACATTTCAGGGCTGGAAGGATCTCCAAGTTATTTTAGGAAGAGAAGTCATGGAAGGAAAGTATATCATATACATAGACATAATGCACAGGAAAACTTTGCAGATTTGGGAGGCAAAATGCACGTTAAAAACAACAAAATCATGTAAAACTACTGTTCAGTGTAAAAGATAGTGCTGTACAGCTGCCTATAAAATTATTTAACTGGTGGATTTTAAAACAGTAGTGTTCAAGGAGAGATGTAATGAAAATCTTATTCTGCTTTTTAATAGAATGTGCAGATTCAAAGAGTTCTGTGTCATAAGTTCATGAAGGCATTAGTAATCTAAACTATGTTTAGGAAGAAATTATTTGGTGCAAATTTCTATTATGTATAGAAAAGCTAATAGAATTTATACTGGAAGAGAAAAATTTGAAAATAAGAAAGTCTTGCCTTCAAAATGTATTATGGCTTCTATTTTTAATTGAATAATGTATTTTGTATTTTGCTTGTACCTTCTAACTGCTGAAAATGACTGTTATAGGAAGTAAATTTTGTCAAAAAAATAAGGGGAATTTTTTAAATAGGGCAAAATCTACTATGTATTTTCGACTTTCATTGTTTTAGTGACATCCGAATAAAAATGGCCACAAATTTTTTCGTAGATACCAGAACCGCGAATTTAGCCAAAGATTTCTGGTTAACCAAATGGTAGAATGATATTTTAAAAAATAGTAATGGTGAGTGAATCCAGGGCTACACACTCTGGGCAGATGCTCCACCACCCGGGCCCTGAATTGCTGGTGGGACTAACACCTGTGACAAACCTTGACGTAGTCATGGTGATGAGTCTGAGGTAGTTGACCACAACATTTTATTCTTACATGGAGTGAATGTGTGATAGACTTTCAGAGGAAAACAGCAGACTTTTAAGTTTGTCTAAAATTCTGTGCTACTCCTAAGAGCCCACAAGACAGGCTCCAATTGGGCGAGTGAGAGGGTGAATTCTTTTCTTCACCTGTGCAGCCTGGAATTGTACGAACTCACACTGAGGACTTCTAGGGACATCCAGGCAGGTATGCTGGTGTACATACCTCTTTTAAGCAAATTTGGATTTTAACTCATTTAATTGGTCAAACTAATGCATAAGGTTGATATCCTTTTCGTTCACTTTTCCCATGTATAGAAACTGTGAAGGTAGAAACAAATAGTCCAAGGACACATGATTATGAAAGTACAAATTTAGAATGCAAATACCTGGTTCCAAAATACATCAGTTACATGTCTTTGTTAAATTGCTTCTGCGTTCAATTTTCTGTGGGTCCAGAACAGCAGTACTGGAAGTACCTCGGCACAACAGGGTCGAATGCTGACCACAGTCAAGAAGATCTGTTGGTTGAGAGCTCACTTATGGCTCCTGGAGGCACTGAAAATGTGTATAGTTCAACACTGTGTCAGTTATTACAACCTTTGTAGCACCAACACCACATTTATTAGTTCTCTTTGGGTTTCAAATAACGGGAAACTATTGGAGATGAAGTGTAGAAGCAAGTAAGCAAATTATTTGAAGGATCTGTACAGATGCGTACATGCCATGTATAATTTCACAGATAATCCTGCAGAAAGAAATAGAATCAGACTTACAATGCTGTGGAATTCTCAGTCTCTGGTATGTGCTTTTTATTATGTCTTTGTCTTCTTTTCCTGGCTAAAACCATTGATTTTCTAATCCTCTAATTTTATACAGTGAATTTCCTTAGAATAAGGATTTTCTCTTTCAAAAGCACCACATACTTACCAAATCACAAAAGTAAGCACTGATGACATACTCTTATATAACCATTATGCTATATTTCAATTTTACTTATGTCAAAATAATTTCTTCAAACTTATTAAATCATATATATATATATATATATATATATATACACACACACACATACACAGAGACATATGTATGTATATATACACAATGGTTTTAGTGGCCTATTTACTTGTACCTTGGACTTTAGAATCTAATCAACTCTTTACAGATAAGTTTCAAGGGTCAGCATTACACAACTAAATATTAACTTTTTCAGTTGCAAAGCTGTTAGAAAGTTCATACCACTTGGTAGCCAAGGATTCTATTGTATACAGAGTTGAACCCATTGAGACAGGTAGCATGGGAAAGTGACAGAAACTGTAATAGCGTTGAATCCTAGAGCAACATCTTACTTTATTCTTTTTTCTCATAAGTTTACCCTATTCTGTCTGCTTTCCATTGCCCTCTTCAAGTTATATCCATGGAAATATCTACATGGCTAAGAATTCCATGATTACTGAAGGGAAGTATAAAATTAAAAGAAATCCAAGGGAATTCTTAGCATGATTATTCATTATATCACTAAAAGTCATAGTATGAAAAATAATCCCATTCTATGACTATGTCAGCTACAGTGCTATATCTAGATCCACTAGATTAAAGAGAGAATGCTGTCAGTTCTATTGTGACTCATACCTCAGATATTATTTAGGATCAGACTATATCTTGACAGTGAATTCAGTTAAGAAGGGAAGGCATGGAGTGAGTATTATCTAACGCAAAAGAGAGCCCAGGAACAATGAGCTCTAACTACCACCCATTAAACACAGAGTATCTAAATCGTATCCCCTTTGCTTCTTACACTGAAAGCTCCTCCTTTCCCTTTTGCTTCTCTCCTTCATTCCAAAAGCTTATTTACAACATACTGTGTTATGACGTATGATAGACATTGTGAATTGAAAGGAAAATGGTCAAAAGTAAGGGTCACTGGGTGCGGGAAAGGAAAAGGAAAAGAAGAGGAAATTGTGTGTGTATGTATATACAGGAAAGCTAACGGCTGTACTACTGCGTTCTATTGCTTTCCTGAAAGGAACAGTTTATGATTACCTGTTTGATCAATCTTCCATGTCTCTGCTTGTTTTCCTGAGAAGCTGCTTTGAAGATATCAACATGTAACTCACCGACCATTGCTAATTTCTTACCACTTTGTCTATAACTCTGTATTATTTGTATTGTTCTTATGCTATTTGTAAATGGATGTCTGTTTGCTAATATGTTTTCTTCTTTTATTTTTAAAATAAATTTTCAAAAAATACTGTGCTCCTGGTACAAGTAAATATACTAATCTGAGAAATAAATGAGCCAGTTTTCATGATACAGGAAGCCATTGTATTAGCCAACTTTGCTATTACTGAGACATGACACAGTATTTAACAGACAAAACTTAGAGAACTGGGGTTTAATTTGGCTCATGTTTTCAGGAGATAGAGTCCATGTTTGACTGGTTTCAAAGCCAAAACATCATGCTGGAAGAGCCTGGTGAGGCACAAATGCTTATTCCATGGTGGCTAGGTATCAGAGCAGAGCAACGCGTGTTAGAGAGGAAAGGGCAGGGGATGAGATTCCCTCACGTACATTGTGAAATGCTTTTCTAATCCTGGGGTGCATCCTGAAGTAATCAAGATGACACAATCAAGTTCACCCACTGCAGCCACTATGAGAGAAGGCAAAACATCAATAACTAAATATCATTTAGTTATTCGAGCATGCACAGTACGTATGAAGAAGCACTCTTTTTTGTCTTGAAGTTGATAGTAAATAGCATAACAAACATGCAGCATCAGACTGCAAGTAGAGACACGATCCTTCTGAGGTTGTAATAGATAGCTGAACTATTCTTTTGTTTTCATAAATACTGACAAAGATGAGTTCATGAATTTTTTAACAATTGGCTGCTGAATTTTGATGAAAAGTATTTTTTAAACAGCGATGATGACTTGTGTGATGTTACAATGCATTCTCTCCACAATTTGTCACCCTAAAAGTCTCATGAGGTGAACCCAAACTTTTCAGTGTGATCTTTGTATTTAAGTGATATATCTAGTGACTAATATTTACCCGAAACAAAGACACGATGAAATATAACTGTCTATTATATTTATTGGTGGTAAAAAGAACATTCCATTTATCTAGCAGTGAGACAGTAAGTAACTTGACTTGTCTAAAATTCAGCTAGAAGTGTGAAGAGAGATTTCAATTTCCATAATTAAAATCCTGAACCTATCACATATCTTGGCTGAAAGGATCATCTGCATAATATAAAGCATCTTTGTAGGTTTGGAAAATCATACATGGGGCACTTTTCTGAGGTTATGGGTCTCTGATATAATGTGAATCGTGCTAGATGAGAACAAAGCCCAGAGCCAAAATCTGGGGTGTGGGACAAGAATTTACAAAAGTAACAAATTAAGTTTTAGTGGACATTATCGTAACAAAGTTAGAGGGAAAAGAAGACAAGAATGAACTTCTTAGGCTCAAATACAAGTCTACAACTTGATGTGAAGAATAAATATTGCAAAACTGTATGGCATAAGGAGAGTCAAACCAATACCAAATTTATGTATAATTAAAAAGAGCATCTTTCATTCTTTTATTCAAAGCCAACATTAGATCTCAAACATCTGATCTATTGATATTTACATGTAGTGATTGCTATAAGAGTTATTTTGTCTTTATTTGTGTATTTTTGAAACCCAGGCAACACTTTGTACTTAATAGATATTTAACAAAATTACATAATAAATACTACGTGGGCTGTGACAAATGTAATAAAATTGACCTTGAACAATCAGAAATAAATAAACTTTAAAAACCAGTAAGTCTACGGGACATCTCTGAATAATTACCACCAAAATGCTTTTGATAAAATAAAAGTCAACAGTTAAGAAGAAACATACATGTGAGAGAAACAAGTGATAATGACTAAATTAGTAAACAAAGTATCAAGCATATTATACCAATGTTATTATGCTTTACTTATGGAAAAATCTAATTCATAAAGCTAATACTATTTTAAATTTACATGTTAGAAATCTTAAGACTTTTGAGATTGGGTTTCTTACTTATTATTAAAGTAAAGCTACAAATAAATTAAGCCAGAGATTTCACCCAGATCTGTCTGATTCCAAAATTTGAGTCAGAGTTTGCTAATCTGGAAAAACAGATCTACCATTCCAACCAAACGTGAGGAGTGCCATTTGGTATATGTAGATTTTGACTCTCCCTGGGAAAATTATGTTTCCTGTTGCAAAATGCCAATCCTGTGTAGTATATGAATGCTGTGTGTTCAAAATGCTCTTCCCCAGAAGCAAGCACTTTGTTAGCTAACTGGGAAGCTAGCTGGATATAGCATAACACAAAAGCAAAACAGAGTCTCACTTTTACACTGTTAACTTTCGTTTGAGAATAATGTGGAAACTCGGTTAAATATTGCTGACAGTATCAGTGAGATAAAGTGATTAAACAGAATCACTGTCTTTGATAACTAAATATATAGAGTTCTAAAAGTGTCTAGACGCATACATTTTAATGAAATACGCTTTCTTCCTAAATTTTGATTTTAGATAAGCTAGAGGTAAGGGATTAGCTGCTTTTTCATCATGAAAAACAAAGTATCATGACACAATAAAGTAAAAGGGAATACGTTACAGTAGGCAAACTCTTCCAAGGGTTGTCATAGATGACCTCCATGAGGTACTAATGCCCTTGAAGAATGCCATTATTTGAATGTGGCCCAGACCTAGTGACTTGTTTTTGTCAATAAAGTGCAAAAGGTGCTGAGATGTAACTTCCATGACTAGGATGCAAACAGCTACTATAAAACACTTTAAACCGTTTACTCCTTGTATCTTCTGTACGTGGTCTTTTCTCTTGTTTCCAGTATACAATATAAATTTAAGAAAGCACAGAGAGTCTGTAAAAGAAGATGACAAAAACCTCAAGTGAAAGGAGAAAGTGAAAATTCAAGGAAGGATGCCCCTTTGTTAGGATCCGTAATGTTGGAAACACTAACTCTAGTATCCGCATTTTTTTCCAGTATAGTTTGATGTGCATTATAACCGGAGTGTAGAGTTTCAGTCTACTTAACCTTAATAAAGTTGGAACACATTTGTTTTATAGAGTTAATAGAAAAACTACTTTTAAATGATAGACAATTATGTTGAATCTTATTGTGTTAATGCATAATTGAGGAAGTGCATAACAAAAGACATTTGCTTTGTCATAGAAAAATTGGAAGAGTTAAATATTTGATTTTATGAATATTTTACTCTATTATTTTTTGCACCAGATCAGGTTTTACTTTTTAAACCTATTATGGAAAAGTACATAAAAGTTCAATGAGGTCTTATATCTTGAGTTATCTAATCTAATTTCATATCCCAAAGAGTATTTCTGTCCAATTTCCTATAACAATATAACATGCACAATAGACATTTTAACAAAAATTTGAACAAACTATTTTCTTTACTTCAGAATTACATGTAGATTTAAATACTTTTTAACAGCAATATGTTTTTATGTATTATCTCAAGAATAACTTTCCACAAAACTGTATTAGGTATTACCTTCATCTCCAACTCATTTGCCCAATACACATACCACTATATGCAATTAGATTTAATAAACAGTATTTATGTTATTCTCAACATGCCGTCACTAGTCAAAACCACCTACTAGGTTGTCAACTTACTGTAAGTCCTGCAAAACCTCGTCATTGCTGCATGTGACACTGGGGTGGAAATGGAACCCATGCTTCCCAAGATTTTTTACAATAGGTTGATCATTTCATAGAAGTGCTGGTTACAGGTACTTTGTGTGTGGGCTTGATTTCTCATATTTTATCTTTCTGCCATATATCTTAGCTTGTCAGAAGGTTTGATAAGTTGACTTGTATATAACTTCTGCTTTTTAAACTATTCTCCAGGGAGTAACAACATTGCTATTACAAGTGCCTATAATCAAAAGGTTGGCTCTTGAGGGTACTTCCAATTCTTTAGCATCTTGTTTATATAACTACTCGCGAATATAACAGTAACTTGGGTACTTTTATGCATTTATGAGGAATATTATTTTCATTAAAATCTCCAATGGACTTGATCAAGTTACCTTTGAAATTTATTATATAGGGTCATTAATTATTTGAAAAATAATGTTTTATTAAACATATTTATGCAAGTGTAACAGTAATATTTGAATTGTTAGACTAATGCCAATAAATACATGACAAATAGCATTCTGTAAAAGAAAAAGTCCTATATATAAATTTCTTCCATCTTAACTTTTCTGTGTGATGAAAACTATAGGGATTCATGAAATTAAGGAATCTGCTTCCTGGCTCTCCTAGACACTTTACTTTCTGTGTGCCAGGTATTGTATCTTACTCTGAAAATTGAAACAGTATCCAAATCATGCCAATGTATTGATAAATATATGTAATATAGATACTAGGGATTACCAAGCCCTGAGTCTTTTGACCTACTCTATTCAGACAAGCAATTTTTGTACAAAATTTGTGAGTATGGTCTGAAATAGCTGTAAAAGAAACATTCAGAATGATTCTTTTCCTTCAGTGTAGCTCCTGTATTATCTATTTAACAAGTTCATTCAATAAATATCAATTTAAAAAGTAAAGAACAATTATTTTTACCCACCTTGCTAAACTTCAACATTAGGAAGTATCACTTTCAGTAGTGATCTTTACAGTGGCCCCAAGAGATGAAAACACTGTCCATGCTTCAGAATTTGGCATTTTAGAAGATTTGATTCATCTTTCTTATAGTTTTTGCTTCATTCTCCATGTCACCAAAGTCCAAAAATCACCCTATAATTATTTTTGGAAAATATTTACTAGTTATTCTTTTAAACACTCATAATACACCCTTTAGTATGCATTGCATATCCACATTAACTGTTACAGTCCATATTTCATCAGTCCCAATGAATCTTCTAAACTTGGAAGGAATGTGATGTTGAAGGTTTGGAATCACAATTTTGACTTTTTTTATTTGGGTAAATCATTTCAACTTTCTAATTACTGACTCAGTAATCTGCAACCTAAGCTAAGCATTTATTTACATTTTTATAAACATTGTGGAATCAGAGTACAACATTTTAAGGAGGAAAACAGCAACATGTATTTTACTATAGAGCCATGATCAATGAATTTATGTAAAATAACCTCTGGAGAGTTGAAACAAACTATGCTATAAATTTTAGTTTTTATTTTTCTTTATCTGCCCAGATCTAGTTTATACATTTTGAATACTTACCTTTTAAAGTTAAAGTCACTGTTGCTTTTTCAGTACTGCAAAAATATCCTTTGGCAAACCTGAAGTTAAGTAAACTTTAAGTAAGAATCTCTTGGGTAAAACAATCAGATTGTTATCCTGAGTATATATTGTACCACCTACTGGTAGATTTTTTATTCTGGAAAAGCAATAGAAATATTAAATTATGTTTATGATATAATTAATTAACATAAACATAGCTTTATAAGACGAATTGTAGGTCCCTCATTGCATCAAATAATTCCTTGTAATTCCACAGTGTCAGTTGTATTTTAGTATGTTGAGGACGCACTTGCTGCGGAAATATCACTTAGCAATATTCTGTTTGCCTGCTATGCATTAAGAAAGCAAAGACAGATCTGCTTTTTTTCTCATATATCTGGTGCAGCTCTTTCAGACATGTGAAAGATTAAATACTAACACTGAATTGCAATTTCCAAGACTGGAAATGAAATAAAAACAAAGCTCTATGACGCAAAGAGGAATATCATTTGCTGTTCTGGTTATACAGCAGTACTGATATTGTATTTACATGATTCCCTTTGCATACTTCTATTTTTTCTACTCTTCAAATACACCTTGTCTTTATTGACCCACCATGAAGTACACATGTGTACAACTGCAAAGAATTTGATTGAGACAAAATAATGTTTTGTCTAATAAAATAAATCCAACTATCTCCCCAGACAGTGCAAAAAACTTATTTCTTTCACATTTTAGTGGTCCTTCTAAATATATACATTATATTTACATATGACAGAAACATTTTATAAATTGTATTGTATCTTTTCTGAAGGGCTCTGCACTTTGAAAAATATTTTGCCTAGGAAGAAATTCCTGTCACTAAAATTTATAATTTCTTAAAATCACTTCATAATAGACTTTGGTGAACTAATGGCTAGTGAAGGAACGCGGTATAGTTGCATATAGGGGGCTTTACAATATTCTGTATTTCAGTTTATCATTTTTATTTCTTTACCTAAAGGCACAGTGGTGCCGCTTTAAAAGAATCATGCTTTTTAGGAAGGTAAAATTGGAATGGGAAAGGAAAAACAAAATGTTTCTTTGGTTTCAAAGGCATTGAATTCAAGCTTTCACAACACAATGGCAATGTGTTTAACCTTGAACAAGTTGCTTGTTTTTCCTGACCTTTAATTTCATTAACTTCAAAATAGGACAGTGGCAGGGAGGACAGTTCTCCACGTTGCATGGACATAGAAAAATTCAACGAGATTATTTCCACTGCTCAGAGCTTCTCCTGTTCATAAACTATATATTATAAATGCTGACTCCTTGCTTCTCTAAGGAATTTGAACAGTTACCTTCTTAGATGATTTCATGTTAAGAAAATACAGGGTATATTCTGACCTACTGTTTTGTAATACAAAACAAAGCAGAAAACTCTTTTTCAATCTTGATAATTTAAATTAAGACAGAGCACCGACCTTGCACTAAAAAGAAGTCATGTATAAGTTTCAGGGGTCGTAATTCCTCTTTCATAACCCATTAGCAAGATCTGAAGATCAATTTCTTTTAGGAGATGAAATACAAAATAATGGAAAAACCTTTGTTGCATACTGTGGCATTTACTTAACCAGTGAAACAAATTCAAAACCATCCTATTTAATGACTGTTTCCCAAAGCACTGCCGAAATGCCATTACCACATACAATTCTCCCATGGTGAGAGCTTGCTTCAGATAATACATTTTTAACATATTCTTGGGGAATATTCATGAAAGGATGTTTCTGAGTTATATTTATTTGTACTGAAATATTAAAAGAAAAAAAAAGAACTGAGGTGCGTTAGGTATATGTATCTACTCCCAATGTGCAATGTTATCATTTTGTACCACAAAAATGAGCAAACAAAAGCAAAAAATTGAAGAAAAACTATTACTGCACCAGTTTCGCCTGTAAATATTGATCTCACTTCTTTTTAAATGGAGAAGCTTTTGGAATAACAGGCAAACTTAAAAAGTTCAACCAGCATAAAATAACTGCATAAACAAACATAATAATTTGTCTTTAACATGATAATTTTGCATTTCAGCCTTCCTGCCTTTACATTTGGACGGGATGGGTGAAAACATTCTCTTCATTAGTTCCGAAATGTTCAGCTGGGGTGAGTGAGTCAACCCAACATTTTGATTGTTATCAGTTCTTGAAAAGTGACCCACATTTTTCTGGCTGATATACATAGCATCAGTCAGTGATAATTGCTTAAATTCTACCATAAAAAAAATCTGTTGGCCAATACTATATACTTCTTCATATGCTCACATAGGTGTGTACATAGTCCTAGAGATATAGTCACTGAACTTAGAAAAATAAGAAAGAAGTAAAAAATTAATTTGCATCCTTAATAAGTATAGAGATTGAGTACAGAATGTGTACATGTTATTACATCTTATCTTCTGAAGAATCCCTATGTTAAATGCATATCAATATTCATCCTTTCTCTTTTGCTCTATTTAGGTGCATATGTGTGTATGAATATATGAATATATGAATGTGTATATATATGTGTGTGTGTGTGTGTGTGTGT
>PVLD010012287.1:0-61162 GCA_004027595.1 Dinomys branickii | reverse complement strand
AAAATCCTGAATAACCCAATATCAATTAATGATATTGAAAACGTCATTAAAAACTTACCAACAAAGAAAAGCCCAGGCCCTGATGGATTCACAGCAGAATTCTATAAAACATTTAGAGAAGATCTAATGCCAACACTCCTCAAACTCTTCAATGAAATCAAAAAGGAAGCAACTCTCCCCAACACATTTCTGGAGGCAACTATTATACTGATACCAAAACCAGAGAGAGACCCAACCAAGAAAGAGAGCTACAGGCCAATCTCACTAATGAACATAGATGCAAAGATACTCAACAAAATACTGGCAAATAGATTACAGCGAATCATAAGGAAAATTATACACCACGACGAGGTAGGATTCATTCCAGGAATGCAGGGATGGTTCAATATTTGCAAATCAATTAATGTAATACACTATATTAATACAGTCAAAGACAAAAACCACATGATTATCTCAATAGATGCAGAGAAAGCTTTCGATAAAGTCCAACATACATTCATGTTAAAAACCTTTTAAAAAATAGGAATAGATGGCCTCTACCTCAATCTAATCAAAGCCATCTACAACAAACCAACAGCCAACATCATACTAAATGGACATAAACTGAAAACTTTCACTTTAAAGTCAGGAACAAGACAAGGATGTCCATTGTCACCACTCCTATTCAACATAGTTCTGGACGCCATTACTTCTTATAACATCTGATCTTGTTACACACACTTTTTGGAATTTCCGCAGGATCTGTCTCTATACTTACCTCACCTTCGAGTATAGCATGTCATCTCCTGTGGACATGCCACTGTATGAGGCTTTGGCCACAATCTGCTTTGTCAGTGTTTTTTTTTTGTTGGTTTTTTTTTTTTTTTCAGTACCAGGGATTGAACTCAAGACCTTGCACTTGCCAAGCAGGTGCTCATTCCACTGAGCTATATCCCCAGCCCACAGCCTGCTTTCTCCATCAGCTGGTTTCTCTGCATTCTCAGGGAGCACCTGAATAGGAACTAGTAAAGGCCTGGAAGGTGGAAGAAAGCCAGAAGAAGGTGCTCATCGATGGGGCAGAATTCTAATGGCTATGAGAGGGAACAGACTGTAGCTCTGGATGGAGGCCTTTGGGTTTGTCTATCTTGCTTTAAAAGACATTTTCTTTTTGAGAAATTTATGTATCCTGAGCTCTTGAATTTATTAATCAGTAAAGTACAGGTAATAATAATACAAAACTCATAGAGTTGTTATTCTAGTTAGATGCTTCATCAAAGCTTTTGGAATAGTTCCCAATATCTAGTGAGTATGCAAGAAACCCATTCTTTTGTGGGGACGAGCAGATGGCTGCTTTTATCAGCAAGTATCCCATATTGCTTTTGCTGGGCATCTGGAATACAGAGCTGCTCAGTAACCATTGTCCCTGCCTTCAAGTTTCTTATAATATGTAGAAGAGAAAACCAGTAGATCAGCCACAGTTTTTGGTGTTATATATCCTACGATTTGGTGTTAAAAACAAGGTGTTAAGTAACATGTACTCTCCGTGCAAAGAAAATGGGAAATAGACAAAACTAGAAGATACATTGAGGAACCCAAACTCTCTGTTATGGTAAGTCCATTTGGTCAGTAAATATCCTGATTATCTCTCCTTCCATCTGTACCAGGTATTTATTCTTCTCTGGGTGCATAACCAAACCTTCATTTCACAGAAAGGAAACCATACAGGAATTTGAACAAGGAAGCTGGACTACAAGAAAGTCTTAACTATATTAGAGGAGTGCATGCACCAATGATTGAGCAGAATGATGGTTGTCAAAAGAATGCAGAAATATAGTAATAACTGGTACGCAGCCTTGTGCCTGGCTCACAAGTCTCCCTGGAAGTGTGCCCTCTGGAATGTACAGGAAGACTGTTCTCAAGCAACGCTGATAACAAGGAGCTATCTTACTAGAGAAACTCTGGTAGAAAATGTTCAGAGGTGATGGCAGGCAAGATGCCGGAGGCTGGGAGCTACTGCCCACCCTGCCGTGCCAGGGTCTGCTGCAAAAGAAGATGCGTGTGATACCGCAGCATGTTCAGGAAGCACACCAGGAGCAGGGTGTGAAACTGTTTCTCCTGGAATCTCTGTCCAGTGCCTGCTAATGCAGCAATCAAAGAAGGGAAGTTTATTAAGAGTCCAGATCCCTTTTCCCAGGGCAGATATAAAGGGTGACTGTGGCGCTAAGAGTCAATGAATGGAGAAATGGCACAGGCCTCCAGCAGCACGGTCCTCTCCTCACTCAGACAGAAGGGTCAGCGCTGGATCCAGAGAGCTTGAAACCAGGCGGCGTGACCAGAGAGGGGCTGACTGCAGGGAACACACCCATTTGCATTCGGAAGAGAGCTGGGTGGGGAGGCTGCAGCCAGGCCTCACAGTCAGTGTGTGGAGAGACAGCGGCCCTCCCCTACTCCTGGGGGAGGCAGAGATCCGGAGAAGTCCCCATTCTGCTTTCCCGCGAGCCTCGCCTCCCCGTTCCTCCTTTGCATCCTGGATGTGCTGTCTGGGCATGTTTTTCTAAGGGTTCAAGACTTGTTTCTGAAATAATGTATTTTAGTTCTAAGCTGGGGACTTCCTAGATATTTCATTCCTTCAAACATTTGAATTCTGATTCATTGGCCTTAGGTTCTGTGCGCCAGCGACTACACAGGGACGTCCGAAGAGGGGGAGGTTTAGAGCCTTATATTACTTGCAGTTTTGCTCTCACACCTCCCTCTCAACTTCGTTTAAGCCACCTTAACTCTCAGTCTTACAGCTGCCTCTCTGTTTTCTCCGATACATGGGGTTCACTAATATCTCTGGCTCTAGCTGTTTTCTTCTCAACTTCCTGTCCAAAGCTACAGAGTTTTTATGCCAATATCATGCTTTCAGAACGAAGCCATATTCATATTAAGCAGGATACTTAACCCTTCCTGGTGGAATGCACAAAGTCCCCAAATCTCAGTAATCTAAAAGAGTAAATGATTATTTCACATTTAATCCAAGTCAGATGCAGTTTGAACAAGCCTCTTCTATCTCAGAATTATATATTTGGGCCACACAGCCTTCAAGATTAGCAGGACAGAGGGGAGTAAAACAGCGGTTCTCCTGGGGAAGAAATTGTGTGTGCTTTAAGCAGGGTAAAAACTGTAAGGAGAGATTATAGAACAACATGTGAAAAAAAGTTAAGCATGGCAAATAATACACATACATCTTGTATTTATTGTGTAATTCCTAAAGCAACTCAGAGCACTCTACTCCTAGTCCATTGGCAAGAAGCAGTCATAGGCCCAAAACTAACTGCAGAAGAGATGGAGAAGTACAGGCATCGCATAAATAACACGGGTGCAAGACAAAGGAAAATCTAGCAAAAGACCTGGTGAAAGAGCAGGAGACAGGTGAAGAGTGAAGGTGAGTGTGTCCCAGGCCGGAGACCAGTATGTGCAGAAGGCATGGCACCATTTTGGGAAGATATTGGGCTGAGGCAAGACATTAAATTAAAATCATTCTCTCTCTGTGTGTGTCTCTCTCTTTCCCTCCCCACCTCCCTCTCTGCCTTTCTCTCTTTCTTTTCTCTTTCTATCATTTCTGGAGATCAGACTCAAGGCCTTGCATATTAGGAATGTGCCCCATCACTGAGTTTCAGCCCCGGTTCTGTCCCCAAATCATCCTTGGTGATGGAAAGATGCATCGCTAACTGGACATCTTTCGCCCAAGACTTCCGTGATACTGTGGTCATATAGGATCGAGGTAGGCCTGAAGTACAAACAGAAAAACATGCAGGCTTTAAAATCTTCCCATAATATGCACCATCTATCTAATCTGATTTTTTTTTCATTTTCAGAGATGAATATATGTTTTGTATGTTAGAAAACAAGTATAATTAATCTTTGTTTTTTATATAGCAATTCCATTTTAGGATTTTTAAGTGGAATTTTTATGAATCACCAAGATACAGCAAAAAGTATTACCAAACTGGGATAGCTTAAAGGGAAAATAGTACTACAAATGCTTAAAACGAGAGACTGGGTATACAGCTCTCATTATGGTAGAACATTTACCTAGCGTTCGTGAGGGCCAGGGTCCGATACCACCAAGACAAGCAAACGCAAAAAAACACACACAAAAAAACCCTTACAGAAGAACAGCCTGTACAAACTGGTTCTATCTTGGACAAAGAGGCGATGACCATGTCTGATCACCACGTATACGGCATCATGAAATTTGTCACATCACTGTAATGTCAAATAAATAAACAAATAATAGTAAAAAAAAACCCTGTATCATTCTCATGTAAAATGATGGCATACTAGGCAGTTGATTGAATAACGTTAGAAATAAATTTTCATACCATGGAAACTTCATAATATATCAAGATGTGAAAAAAGACCAGTTTACAAACCAATTTCTATTCACTGTGTGTGAGTACAAGAAATGTGCTACAACCTATTAAAACATTTTCATGAGTTTCATTGGATGATAGTGTGATGTGTATAACAAAATACCTTAGACTGTGACTGCGTAATTCATTTCTTACAGTTCTGGGGCCTGGGAAGTCCAAACCCAAGGCACCAGCAGATGTGGTGTCAATTAGACCTTGCCCTGTGTTCCATCATGGCTCGTTGTGCCTTCGCATGGTGGAAAGGGTAAATGCCCTGCCCTCACATGGCAGAAGGGGGAAAGGCAGCTCCTTCTAAGATACTTAGAGGGCCGGGTAATTATGAGGTAGTGAGTTTGATTCCTGGTACTTCCCCAACCAAAAAATGGTATTTTAGAAAGGATAAATTCCACTTACGGGGATGACACCTTCAAGATATAAACACTTTCCAAAACTCCTGCCCTTTAGTAAAAGTCCATGTTGGGAATTACGTTCTTGAAATTTTGGAAGAACACAAACATTCTACCCTCCCTCTGTCCCTCCATCCTTCCCTCCTTCCCTCCCTGCCCCTCTCCCTTGTTTCCCTCCTGTCATATGTTCTAGCTTGATTCTTTCTTACTAGGCAGAAGTCTGGAGAGTCTGTAATTTTAAAAGTTACTTTTGGATACCTTCAGATTTTTACAAGTGCATTCAGCTGAAGGGCAGCTCTGAGTCAAAAAAATAATAATTCTTCCCAAACGTATAGCACTTTCACATTAAAGTGCTTTCATGTGCATTACTTGATTTGATCTACTCAACAGTAGACAGGTATTATAATTCTCATTTTACAGTTTCAGAATCAGAATTTCTGAAAGTTTAACTTAATTGTCCAACGTCAAACAGATATTTGAGGCAGAGTTGGAATTACTATTCATGTCTCCCAATGCAAAGCTCAATTGTCTTTCAAAGGTAGCTTCCTAAGGTTATTCTGTGTTATTAGGTTGTGACCCCAGCTTTCATTATGGGCAGTAGTAAAGGGCTGACATTTGGTTGGAAGAGGCTTTTGGAGATCTGCCTTGAAAATTCATGTGCACCAGTGAAGTGCTTGGCAGACTGTCTTGCTCATCTCTGGAAAATTAAAACAACACTGAAATTAATAAAAATTCAAATTCCATCCTCATGAATTGAATACTGGGTTTAACAGATGAAACATTTAGGATTTCCTTTTCTGTCAGTAGAATTCATTCAAAATGCTAGTTTGTAAAGTTTATATTTGTTTTGTTTCCTTTCACACACAGACATGTAAAATTGTAGCCTTTCATACACTTAGTAGTTAGTTTGCTGTCATTATCAATACTATGCAGACGCTAATAGCTGTTATAGGGGGTGAAGGAAGTTAGTTATCATTTTGATCCTCAGCACATCCTCTGCTGTGACTCAGGAATCAGTGTGGAGGTTCTCAGGATGCTTTAAGTTCCCTGAAGCCCACATTGAGGAGATGGCCTTCAAGCCAACCAGATGACCAACTGTTCCATCTAGAAACACAAACTTCATCCGCTGTTGTTTCTTTGGGAAGTAAACGCTGAATCTGGGAAGAGAGGTAAGAAGTATTTGCTTATACAACTGAGCGGAAAGCTGCGTGGCTCCCAGTGACTGAGCATACCATTGAGATTTGTGCACCTACGTCGTTTAATATTTCAGCAACTGCCTTGCATGCTCACAGCACGGAGGGACAGGTACAGGAGCATAATTTCCAGTTCTAAAGCCTGAGAACCTTGTCTCATTTACCTGACCTAAATTTATATTGTTGATGTTTAATATTTACAATCCCTTTAAAATATACATCAGGTGCTGCATAAATTGTTTAGGTAGATTTTATGTCAGAGAGTTCCTATTTTATGTTGCTTTCAGACTCGATCATTGGCAAATAAATTGCAAAACATTAAAAGATGGCCTTGACATACCATCAGATGGGAAGTGAGAGAACTGGTGAGGTAATTCCAGGAATTGTTTTTACTAATTTGTTTGAAAATGTACAAATTTTGCTGTAATTTTTTATCAGATAGTAAACAAATAAAATTAGAATTTATTTTACAAAACCGATGGGAAGACAGCTTCATAAAACACCTTTATGAATACTTGCACTGAGTGAAATTCAGGGTGAAAATTCAGACAACACATTTGTTGTTGTTGTTGCTGTTGGTTTTGTTTTTTGAGACAGGGTCTCATTATGTCTCTCAGAATGGTCTTGAACTCACTTTGGAGCTCTTGCTGTCCTTGAACTCATGGTATGCTCCTGCTCCAGCTTCCTGAGTGCTGAGATTATAGGCGTGCACCACCAGCCCCAATACAGAACAGCACTTTTAAATGACAGACTTGACAAAAACAAACAAACAAACAGTATGTTCTGGTTTGTATCTCAACGTCCCCGCAAAGCCTCATTCAGTCAGACAGGGCATTTTGGGGCAGCTGGATCTAGGGTGTCTACTGCCAGGATCAAGGATGTGATGCCGAGATTGATTCATGGTGCGATGCTGGGATGAAGGCTGTCTCACCTTCACGGTGAGTGCTACCTGCTCTAAGGGTGTGTAGCCTGGATAAAATGTAAGTGACAGAAAGAAGGTCGCTGCCTGTCACTTGTCCCTTGCTGCTTTCTGCTTTGCTTTTTCTCTTTCTGCCCACCATGAACTATTTCTGCTCTGTGATATTACTCTGCTGTGACACCCTGCTCTGGTGCCAGCCAGCTCTGAACTCTATAAACTGTGAGCCAAATAAACTTTTCTTTCTTTAACTCTGGGTGTCAGATATGTTGTCCCAGCCCTGAGAAAAATTAACTAAAACACTACTTTTAGATGTCTTAGCCATTAAATTTTAAAACTTTAATGAACATTTAAAAAAAGTAGATATATCTGAGCTCAGACCTTGCAAATTAAAAGACAGAGCTAGAGATTTTTAACATTGAAAAACTACAGAAGAAAAGCTGAAATTCACAAAAGGAAGCATCCCTGTCACACACTCTGCCTTTGAGAGCCATTGTGGCACATACACGATTGCATTTTAGGGTTGCTTTAAGAGTAGGTAGGGTCATGTGATTAGTTCCAACCAGTGGGTAGTGCATGTACTGGTAAATATCTCTCGTGAAGTAAACATTTAATTGCCAGGGCATCCTTTGCTCTTTGAAGGCTAACAGTATTGCTTAGCTAGGGTCCTGAGCAACTACAGCAAACAGAATCATTCTGATGAATTAAAAATGACATGTAGTATGAAAAAGACATAAATTAATCTGTGATGTTTCTTACCCCTAAGATGAGTGTGGTTAAAGTATGACCCATAATTTTTCAAATGAAGTATCACTGGAGCACAACCACAGCCTTTCATCATGGAATGTCCACAGCAGCTTCCTGAGCCTGCAGAGCAGAGGTGCATAGCGGGACAAGGACTGTGGGCTCCATAAAGCCTGGGAAGTCTGTCTCTCTACAAAAATGTTTGGTCATGTCTTACACCAGCCTGAACTCTACAATTAAGAAATAGAATAAAATCTGCCCAAAAATCTCACAAAGGTTCCAATCAACAAACGATAATTTAGAACAAAAGGAAGAGAAATATTGTAAAGACTATTGGCAAGGAATTTTCTTAAATTAAAAAAGCAAGATGACTTTGAGATGACTCTCTTTTTCACATATATTAGAACAGACCAACGTCTGTTGGAGAGAAATTATAAAAACAAGATTAAAACTGCCAAAGGCACAAGTATCAAAGGGCCAATGTCCCAGAAAGGAGGAAGTTGTGGAGTGGTATGCCTGTATTCTTTAACTGTTTGGCCCTCCAAAATGCTTTCATAGTGTGGTGCCAATGCAGTAGAAGGCCCCTACTCAGACATAACGAAACTTGGAAAAAATTTATGACTCATCAAAATAGAAAGGTCATGAGAGGTGTCATAGGCACTGAAACAACCAAAAGAAAGTGAGCCACACTGTACGGACAACAGGTTCAAAGGCAAAAAATACTGCTGCAGAAAAAGGAAAATGAAAGAAGTAAAATGAGAGATAAGCAAAGTCAAAATTATGTTGAAGATATTAACACACTTTACACAGTAATTGAAAGAAATAGATAAAAAATCAAAACAACAATCTAAATAAGCTTGATGAGTCTGACTTCTTGGACACATACAGAACTCTGCTTATATCAAGTGGTAGTAAAATACATATTTTTTGTACCAGATACAAGGTATTTGTCACAGAATATAATCTTAAACTGAGCCTTGAAGCAAGCTTAGCGAATTCTGGCAAAATGACTATATTTAAAGTGTTATTCTAACCACAGTGGAATCAAACTATAGATCAATAACAAAACCAAGTTTTCTGCTGTTCGTGTAAGACCAGAGTTAAAGGAAACCTACAGGAATTTGAAGATATTATTAATTGAATGACAATAAAAGTATTTTCTCTCATAACATGGATGATGAAATTAAATTTCTGTATAGAAAAGGGAATACTAAGGAAAAGGTAACTTCAAAACTTAAGGAAAGAACAGCTAATCAAGCACAAAAGAATTAAAATAGAGGTAGAAAACTAGGACATGCTGATGGAATAGAAAACTGTACAACACAGAACATGTATAATTTCCAATTTAGACTTGTGAAGGACCAATTTGATTCATAGAATTCAACCAAGAGATAAATAAATACTAACATCAAGAGTAGTAAAAGGGTGCTTCATAAATTTTATAAGTACAATGAAAAAGGAGGAAGATATTATAAGTAAGACAAGAAAAAATAATCACAAGGAAAAATACTTTCAAGTTAATTATGACTAAAATTTTAAAAAATTAATTTGTTATAAGAAACTCTTCAATTGTAACAAAGGAAAGTCTAAGAAAATATTTACAATACAAAAACCTAACAAAAGACTCATGGCAAATATATAAAGAGGACTTCCCATAATTAACAAGAAGGACAGAGGTAATCCAATTAAAGCTGGACAATAGCCCTGAAGAGGAAATTCAGAGAAATGCCTAACAAATGTATGAAAATGTATTCAACATCATTAATCATCAGTGTACTGTAAATAAAAACCACAATTCCATAGCACTGCACATGCCCTAAAAATAGTGAGGAAAAGAGGATTGAACAGTATTGAGAGGTGGGGGAAATGGGTGAGGTGCCTGTCATGGATAATTTAGGAACACAGTTAGCCAAAGCGGATCAACTACAGAGCCCTACACAAACCTGAAGGTGAACTTTTGTGCCCCATCAACTTGTTCTGAAGGACACACCCTCTGTGGAGTTCACTGCAGTGCAGAAGTCCGCGCCCCTGAGCGCCTGCTGAACTAGTCTGCCCTCCTTTCCTCAGCAGTCTCATGGGTTCCTGGCCCGTGTTGAGTGTTGGTGAAAACAGGGAGCTCATGGACTGGCTGACTGGAACTGCCACCTTGGGAAACACTCTGGCATAATCCGATACACATGTGTGTACATATTTATCACAGCTGCTCCACTTCACTTATTACACTCAAGGAGGTTACGCCAAATGGGTTATTGCCAAAACAGTACTGACACAGAAAGCTACAGCTCTGGGTCAGTCAGATCTTTGCTGTTTTCATAAAATGTCTAAAATAACAACTTCCATGGAAGAAAGGTTTATTTTAGCTCATGGCCTCAGACCTTTCAGTCCCTGGTCTCTTGGCCCTGTTGCTTTGGACCTGTGGCAGTGCCACACATGGTGGGTAAGCACCGAAGAGGAAGCGAGTTCACTCTATGTCAGCCAGGAAGCAAAGACAGAAAGGCAGAGCTGGAATGGTAATATCTTTTTCAAGGGTACATCTCCAACAGCATAGCTTCCTCCCACTAGGCACCACCTAGTAAGGCTCCATCACCCCCAACAGCATGCCAAGCAGAGAACCAAGCCTTCAGAACACAGGTCTTGGGTGACATTTAAGGTCAAAGCCACGACATTACCCTTATTGAAATACAAATTCTGAAACAAGCTAGGTATTCAAGCAAAGACAATAAAAATGAGTAAATCCAAATAAAGTAGAAAGACAAGATAATGCATGTGAGGAAATGGAAAAAGATTGAGAAATTAAAAAAAAAATCCTAAAGTTTGGCTTGTAAAAGGGAAGGAAATCTCTGACAGACATCAAAAGGGAGAAAAAAAGCACATTAAAATAAATAAGGAATGAAAAGCAGATATAGTGATTAAATTAACACAGGTTTTTAAAGTGTTGAAAAGGTGCTATGACATGCACGTGATTAAATGCATAAAATTATAGAAAGGAAAATAGATCAACAACCAGATTTTGGAGAGGAAAAATTAAAACTCATTAGATTATACTTTAATATATTGAAATGGAATTCCAAGCCTTTCCTTCATACAAAAAAGGTTTTAGAAAATGTAACAGTATATCCAAAATACAAAGAACAATTTATAATTCAGTAATATATAAGTTATCAAAGCCATGGAGAAGTAGTTACATTCACGTACTGCTGGTGGGAATGAGTCCTCAGACCCCTTAGGTTCCACTTCTTGGTGAAGATAGGCACACTTCATTAACACATTTTAGTCTAAAACAAGGATTTTTCCCCAAACTGATGACATTTTGCATGCCATACTCACAGTATGTATGCTCCACTTTACCATTAAGATTTGAGACAGAGAGAGAGAGAGAGAGAGAATACAAAGGGAAGAGCTTTTCCCAGAGCTTGAATTCTTTGTGGCAAGGTAGAGTTCGAGAGGAAATCCTACGCAGCAGCATCTGTCACATTGCCAGAGAGAGTATAACCACTTCTTTCTCAGAATGATGCACTTTTCACTCTGGAGGTCTTCACTTCCTTGATTAGGCTAATAACTAGGCATTTGATTTTTCTTGAAGGTATTGTGAATAGTATTCCTTTCCTAATTCTTTCTCACTAAGTTAGTTGTTAGTGTAGAGGAGTGTTATTGATTTATGTGTGCTGATTTTGTATCTTACTGTATTCCTGAATTTGATTATTAATTTGAGGAGTCTTTTGGTGGACTTTTTTGTCCTGTAGGCAGAGGGTCATGTCATGTGCATATAATGATATTTTGACACCTTCCTTTCTTATGTGTGTCCCTTTTATTTCTTTCTCTTGCCTGATTGCTCTGGCTAATGTTTCAAGGACTATGTTGAACAGGAGTGGTGATAATGGATATCGTTGTCTAGTTCCTGATTTTAGAGGGAAAGCTTTCATTTGTTCTCACTGAGTAGAAGAAAAAAGAATGGAAGAAAAAGTGTAAATAGAGATTCTATAAATGGGAAGGGGACCAAAAATTGGATAGGGGAAGGATGGGAGAAGTAGAGAACAAAGAAAAAAATTAAAACATGTTACATACATATACCAACTCCTCATGATAATTGTAGTCATTGTGTTCTATGAATATGTGCTTATAATATAGAGAATAATACAAATAATATGTATAGATGTTATTATGTGGCCCCCAGAATTGAAGAATATGCATTGAACTTGACAAATATGTCTACCAAAAGCCTCTGGAAAATGTGACTCCTTGAAGTGGAGGCAACCTTTTCACTGTTCTCACACTGAAGTTGAGTCACAGCCACTAACACTGAAGAAATAAGTTAAAAGTATGTTTTGAATAAAGAAATTAGTATTCTAAGATGACAGATGTATGCCTATAAGTTAATGGAATCTAAGAGCATCGATAGAAAAAATGTCATATATATTTACATATATATATTGCAGTAAAATTGTTGGATTAACATATAAGGTAAAATATCCACAGGTTAACTTATCGTGTTTATCATGTTAAATAGCAATGACAAACAATAAAATAGGTCACTGGAAATATTATTTTTGAAACAGCCAAAACAAACCAGGTAAAAATCCTATATTTCACAGAAATATGAATGCTCTTTCAGAGAGAAAATATAAAATGTAATTAAAGGACCTCTAAAAAGAGCAAAATAAATGTTAATCTATACCATAGTGAGGAGAAAGAGTCAATATAATAAACTCTTGATTCTTGATATGCGAATCCACAAGTTAAATGTAAACTAAAGAAAATTGTTATAAGAGATTCTCTTGGATTCAAAAGCCTAATCCTAAATTTTATATGAAGGGATAAAATGTCAAGCAAATCCAATTTAATTCTGGGGAACAATAGTAGAATGAAAGCCTCTTCTACCTTGTACAATGTTTAGCAGTATTTCTGATTTCTAACTTTATGTTGAAAGGATTAGGCTGTCAAATATGCCCCGAGAGTCACTGATTACGAAAAGGAAAAAAACAAGAAATGGTTCTAAATTCATGGGAATTGGACATATATGGAAAGGCTAGCATGAGTTAATGGAGAAAAGTTTAATAGACAGGCCTGTATCAATTAGCTCTTCATGCAAAATGATAAATAAAATAGTTTTCTAAGCTATATACAGAGTAAATCTCTGATTGATTAAAGAACTAAATGCAATGACCTGAATGCAAAATTAAAACAATATATAATGAATCCATCCTGGAAAATATTCACAAATGCATTCAAATACTTAAGAAGATATTAATTTGTTACTGTTTGTAGCAATAAAAATGTACAATTTTACTGTCCATCATTAAGACAAATTTTATTTTTGATTCAGCGTGCCTGTTAATTTTAATTAACTGGATATAAAACGTCATATGAATTCATCTCCAACCTATAAGCAAGGGAAGAAAAAAAGTTGCAGAGAATACTGACAATAAGATGTCAGATATTTAAAATGTTAAAAATAAAAATAATATACAGTATATTGACTGAGGCTGAGATGTCAGATATTTACAATGATAAAAAATAAAAAATTAATATATAATATACTATTTACAGTTGTCTACATATCAAGAACACCAAGTGTAAATTTTTCTCTTTCTAAGAAGGAGGAAGGGCAAGGAAGTGATGTGAAATTTTAAATACAGCTATACCTAAAGTAGTAATTTTGGCAAAAAAACTAGGTTCAAACAGCAAAATTCTTAAAGTTGCAAGATATTTTATCAAGCCTAAAATACGTTCTTTTTCTCTGGGTTTTATATTAGGAAATGTGTTGCTAATAAAACCATAAGAAATTGTTGATTAGATATCTTTCTCTTCAACTAAGTATATTTTAAATGTTTAGGAACAAAATTAGACCCATTTCTAAATATAAAAATGTTTATAAGTGCTTTTAAGTCCTGCCATGTTCCCAAGAGTTTAACTCATGTTTTACATTCACATTGTTCCTCTGCAGAATTGTCCCCACATGGGAGAAAGAATGGTTTTTCATTTTATGAGTAGAGGGTCTAGGTCTACACTCTCCAATATGGACTAACAGTAAGAATTTTATCTTTCTTACAGTGTGTGTGTGTGTGTGTGTGTGTGTGTGTGTGTGTGTGTGTGAATGGGGATTGAACTCAGGATCTTCTCACTGTGCGACATCCCCAGAACCTGTTTTGTATTTTAAATTTTGAGAAAAGTCTTCACTCAATTGCTAAATTCCCTGGACTGGGCTCAAACCTGTAATCCCCCTGCTTCAGCCCTCCAGAGTGCTAAGGGTATAGGTCTGCACCATCACACCAATCTTCCTTCTTACTTTGAAGAATTCCTGTTTACGAGACCAAAACACACACTCGAAGCCATTTTTGTTTTTCTTTTAACCTGTAACCAAGGATGAATAAAAAGGTAAGTTCCATAGTTCAAGTAACTGATAAATCTAACCATATTTTTCCTTGCTTATAGGTGATCTTCTCTTTTTCTTCCACACACTTTTCTTCTTTTTCTCACCTCTACACATTCATCTCTGTTCTCATTTGCTTTAATGACCTTTCACCAGCCTTATCGTTTTCTTCTCAAGCCAAAATAATGATGTACATTATTCTTATCTGAGTCTTTCCTCACTTCTGTATTTCCAGAATGGATTTAGCTTAACCAGCAGATCATCGATTGGATGTTTACACAGCCATGCTGGATCTTTATTTTTCTGTTCATTTGTCTTGTTCAGAGCAAATGGGCTTAGCTCTTTAATTATGTCATCTCAAGATGCACAAGAACTCTTTTCATTTGAGCAAAATATAGAGTGAAGAATATTGCCAAATATTTCCCAACAGTTCAACTGAAGCCTTCCTACTTCTTTATATTTTCTATGTCAAACTGAAAGCAAATAAACCAAAACACAGCAATATTTACTTTGCATTCTATGCAGATTGGCTCAATTCTGTCTTAGTCACCATGCAAATGCAGGTGTAAGCCTGGAAGTGAAGTCTCATTTTTATCTAACATGGAGCTACTTCTAAATCTGATATCCTTTCAAGACCTTATGTCTCTATTTCAGAGTTTCTTTTACCTTATGTTGCTTACCCATTAAGATTTGTAAATTATAGGCAATTCAATATCACTTCGATGTATATATCATTTGGGTGGAATGAACAAAATCCACAGATCCTGATTTATTTCTACAGGACCTAAATAAGTTTGAGTTGGGACTGATGGAAGAATAAATGTCAAAAAGTCAAAAGAAATAAGTGTTGTTGAGGATATAGAGAAACCAGATTACTTACCTACTTAGAATTTAAGCAGAAGGGCCATTATGGAAACCGTATGGAGGCTCCTCAAAAATTAAAAAAAAATATAACTACTAATCATCCCGCTGCTATCTATATATCAGAAGGGAATCACTTGCCATCTCAAAGGATATCAGCACTTGTCTTGCAGAATTATTTTCATTGGCCAAGGAAGAAAAAATCCTGAAGCATCCACCAATAAATGAGGATAAAAAGAAAATGTGAGCTAGGAAGATAAATGATACATAGAATATTATTCGGTCTAGCAAAGGAGAAATTATTGCCATTAGTTAACATGAAGATGTATATAGAACCATCATGTTGTACACCTTAAATATATACAACTTTTATTTGTTAATCATACCATCATACCTCGCTAAAACTGGAGACAGAGAGAGAGAGAGATGGGGACAGAGACAGAGACAGAGAGACACTGAACGATACACACAAAGACAAAGGCAGAGACAGAGACATTGTCACGACCGCTGTTGTGAGTACTTATAAATCTATTCAGGGCCTGAGTCCTCCCCACCATTGAGAAAATCAATGACATTTACAGTGAGGCTCTAGTATGGTGCTTCTAAAAACTTGAGCTGTGTAATTATGCCCCTATCACCATGAGACCAAAGTAATCTCTGCTGTACATTCCTGCAGAGGGCAGGGAAGGCAAAGGAACAGCCATGACTATTTCGAAGGACCCGAAACCAATACTATAGTACACTTTTTGAAGACTATGTGAGGATAAGTCATCTCTTGATTTATTTATCACCAGAGGACACTAAACAAATCCCTAGTGATGTGTTGGTGTGTCTTTATTTACTGTCATATAATGTTACCATTTTCTATTCCAAATTGCAAATTTAATTCTCAGATTCAATTATGCTGAAGACAGCCAGCTAATAAGCTTAGCAGTTTTTGAAAAGAAAGACAAGTTCTGTGGAGGTTTATAAACACGTAAGTTGATACAATACCAGTAAATGTAAGCCTCAGCAATTTTTAAAGAAAATACAAGACTGTTTCTAGTGCCAGGCTGGGATAAAGGTAGAGGAGAGGATTTTGATGGTGAGACATAAGACAGGCTCCTAGATTCATGTGTTTCAGGCACAGAATTCCCACATGATGCTGTGTGAGTCAAGTTCTTCTTGCTCATTCTAAACACACCTGAGACTCCAAAACTCCTTCAGTTTCATTTCACTTGTTTAGTTTTCTCCAAGTTGATTTCACAAGAAAAGATTTGCCTTAGACCTCCTTACTAACAATTCTTAGCACATTTGTTTGTAGAGGTCACTTTTAAAGGCAATGACATAGAACAAGTAGATTTCAGGTTGTGGATTATGTATGATTGAAAGTAAGACCCATATATCAAGATATTCTCTTGCCTTGAAAAGTCACAGATTCCACAAAACATATCTTGAGACAAATCTACATAGGACCTTGGAATTTAATATATGGCTCCTGGAACAGCAATGCTGATATCCACTTGGAGCTTCTTAGAAATGGGGAAACTGGTCTCCTTCCAGAGCAATTAAATGAGAATCCTGCATCATTCCCACGATCTCTGGGTAATTGATATGAACAAAATCTTTGAGCAAGACTGTTCCTAAGACTTATGTGTCTGAGGCATATAGATTTCATGCATTTCTGCATGCAAGTTGGAAAATACATACTCAAACTATTATCATTAAGGATATTGGCAATTTCGGGTAATGTGAACCTCAAACAATTCATGGTAATGTCTAAAAACTATATTAAAAGCTCATTCTAGTCTTGAATTGGTGGTCAGTTTGCAGGAGCACATACCCGCATCAGAGGAGGACAAATGTAGCAGGGTCAGCGTGCGCCAGAAATCAGGAGGATGAAAAAGACATGCACAAAACTGCAGCAAATTCACCTCTCTCCCTCCCTGCCTCTCTCTCTGTCTCTGTCTCTCTCTCGGAGTTTTGCTGACACGTGTTTGCGTTGCATAGTGATTGTATTCATGGTGGGGAGCGGATACATGCAGGTGACACATCCTCATTCTTTGTCCCCTTCCGTTCCACCTTCTCCTCCGAAGTATGACTCCACCACCAAGGGCCTTTCCATTAGAAAAGATCTATCTCCCTGCTTTCTGCCATTTATTTTGTTCTTTAATTCACTTACACTTTGAATTTCTCACATAAGAAAAACTAATTTGCTTGTGAAAGGGGAAAAGCATACACTGATATGTCATGTACAGAATCTTCGTTTCATTCACGCTTTCATGAGAAGGCTAAATGTCAAGTCTAAAAATATTCTAATATTTGAAAATAGATATCTTAACAGTTATGCATTCAAGTTTATTTAAAGCACCTTAAAATGGTTTCTTTGGATTAGTGCTGTCTGCTAATCAGTAAGGAACACATTTTTCAATGGAAGCACACAAAATTCAGTATAGACAATAGAAAAAGTCTACCACATTGAAAACAAGCATAGTTCAGAGTTATAGCAAGGAGTTCAATAAGTATGGAATATTCCATACATATGACAAATATTGGCTGCCAGCATATGACTAAGAATCTGGAAACATGCTCATCTCACTAAGCAATAGTGGAGAATTAGTCAATGTGTAATATAATAAGAGACAATCTTCCTGCAAAAGTTCCTGTGTTAGTCTTTTGAGTTACTGACTTGCTTACTGAAACACTCTTGAATGATTTTCCTTTTGAACAATGACTTTCTGAAAACAGTAGCTTTCTTCTCGATGAATACCTGATTTTTTTTCCCAAAACTGGGATTAGAGTTCACACTTGTAAAGCTTAAGCTAAAATATTTTAAAGATAGTATTATGAGTGATTCAAGGGTGAAACACTGGCATCACTTAAAACTAAAAAGATAGCTTTGCACACAATCAAACGAATGGAAGATGTGAGCCAGAAATCATCATGTATGTGTGTGCATGTCTCTTGGCTACTTTTCTCTCATTGCTGAGATGAAAACACCTGATGCCCAAAATTAAGGAAGGAAAGGTTTATTTAGCTTACACTTTGTGGACATTTCAGTCCACACTTGGCTGGCTCCAAGGCAAAGTGGCACAAGGCAGAGGGCAACAGTTCACGGTAGGGAAGATAGTAAAGACAACAAGAGCAAAATAGAGGAGTGGCAGAAAGCAAAGCTTTTCTCCCCTTGCTAAGACAAAATACCCAACACCCAAAATGAAGGAAGGAAAGGTTTATTTAGCTTACAGTTTGTAGAGGTTTCAGTCCATACTTGGCTGGTTCTGAGGCAGAGTGGCACATGGCAGAGGGCAAACTGTTCAGGGCAGCAGAGCACGGCAAAAACAACCAGAGCAAAAGGTAGGAATGGCTGCAAGCAGCCTCCTTTTCTTCCCTACATTGTAAACAACCTACCCTCACCCAGGAGGTGTGTAGCTCTCACACAATCTCCATGCCCTCCTCTTCCACAGGCTCAGGATGTTTACAGAGTAAGCACCCCAGCTTCCTCCTGAGTCACTCAGCTAAACCTCTAGATTCCCCAAGTTGACACAATGTATCAACCATAACACAGGAGTAGCAGAAAGCAAAGCTTTCCCCCTCCCTTTTATTGTATGCAAGCTACCTGCCCCAGGGGCAAGGGTAGCGCTCACATCCATAATCCCAGCATGAGACTATGGATCCATCAAAAATCTAGAAGCCTGCCCCATGACTGCATGAGGATTTGAGGGGATATGAAGACAAAAACCATAACAGCATATATGTGTACTATTTAAAAAAATAGATTTGATGTCATAACAATTTTATACTTGAGGAAATTTACACTTAAAGGGGTCATGTTCACATCTAGTCAATGGCAGAATTAGCAATCATACCTGGCTCTAACTATGAATTTATCAATCCACCATTCTATCCATGGCTTCCTGATCTTAGCATTATTGCCATCTGGGCGGGGCACTGGATTCTTTTATGGAATATGAATATTTGGAAGCCTCCCTGGCCCCTATAGATACCAGTAGGACATCTGCCTTACCTCAAGTTGTGATAACCAAAAATTCATCCATATATAACCACATGTCCTCTGTGAAAATAGTCACCCTTGATGGGAAACAACTGCTCTATTTATAGTAGGTCCTTAGGATCTTTAATGTGTGCATGTGAAAGTGAATCATCTCCTGACTATCAGCCATGGATACAAACACATTCATGTAAATGGCTTAATGGGTTTGCCTGTAATCAGTGCCACTACACATCCTTCTTTTAGGAAATTGCTTTGTCCTAATTTTTAATCTTGGAGTAATAAATAATTTTACCTTTTATCTCCAGTCATCAGGATGGAAATGTGACCTAAATCAGGAGAATCCAGTTTTTCCCAGGCTTGTTCTCCTCTGAGGTGAAGATAGCTGGATAGCACTCTCAGGATCAGTACAGAGAAAGTTTTCTAAACAATAATTACAATGAGTAGAAAGAATAGTAGCTGGCTTTCATGTTTCAAATTTCCAACAATGCCACTATTCTTAATGTAAGGGAGTTTGGGGTTTATTTCCACCTTAATTATATTGTCTACTCAATGATTTTCAAGTAAAACTTATTTTCCACATCAGCTAACTTTAAGTGTGCTTTCTGCCACTTACAAAAATATAATTCCAAATAATGGGATTTTAAGAGACAAGGTCTCTCACAGCCATGATCTTAAAAGAGTCATCATTTTTCATTCTCAAATCCTATCCCCAACTCTCCACTCCAACAACTGGAAGTGAAAAATCAGAGAAGATTCCACCCTTATCTATTTTCAAATATTACTTAATAAAGTCATAGAGAACTTTCCAGAGTATTATCAAACAATTGTTAACCTGAATAGGGCTAACCAAACTATGAGAGTAGTGTTATTTTGATAAAGTTTAATCTGTGGTATGCATTAAAGAAAATATATTCTTAATAAAAAGAAGAATGATGCAAGAAAATTTGTTAGGATTTAGACAATGCTCAGTAATGTATGAGAATGGTTCAAAATAAGCCAGGCATCATGGTACATACCTGTAATCCCAGCACTCAGGAGGCTGAGGCAGGAGGATCACCATGAGTCAGAGGACAGGCTGGCTACATAATGAGGTCAAGTTCAGCCTGAATGACAGAGAAATACCCTGTCTCCAAAAAAAGGTCTAAAATATACAGAAAACGGAATCTGAACCCTGAAGAAAGAGTGATCGATAACCCCAGAGGGAGATAAGTATGGAAACCAGGTACCTGCCATGCAGATAAAGCAGTAGAATGGAGAAATAATCACAATATTAAAGGACATTAGAAATAGAGGTATCCTAGGACATAGAGGAAAACTCTTCCAAAGCCAAAGTGCATAGAAGTGTTTATAAATAGAAGATGCCTACAACAGCCTATAGGGAAGGTATCTTTAAGGATTTGTAGGACAGCAGGTAGATCATCATGTTGATTTTATAGGATTATAATGACTTCTTTGCAAAGAACTTGATTCTAGAAAACAAACAAAAAAATTAATTAGAACACAAAGGAAAAAAGACAAGAAACCCACTGCGTTGTCTTCTTCAGTAGGCTGGGTTTTGTGGCAGAGGCCTCGATATTCCTTTCAGGTGTGGCAGTTCAGTTAGTTGGAGAAGACAGGAGACCACAATATTTGGGCTGATCAGGAATGAAGATTAAGCCTTTGGCATCTGAAACACTAGTGTAAAGCTTTCCTAGAAACAAAAGCTGATTTGAAAGGAGGAGAAAAGCAGAAGACAGTAACAGAAGGAGAAGGACCGGAAGTAAAAACGCAGGAGGAAAACGATAAAGAGGAAGCTCCTCTTGTTTGCGAACATCAACCCAAGAGTCCAGAACAGTCCCTCAGAGAACATAATTTCCCTTGCTTCTAAGCTCTACTCTCATTCTTTAGCTCCTTAAATATGCCTTTTAATGGCTCCCTTCTTGTAAGACATAAAAGCCAACTTGAAATTGCTGTTTCTGGATGCAACTGGAGACGGTACTCATAAGTGAAATAAATCGGACCCACAGGTATAAACATCATATTATCTCCCTAGTGTAAGAACTTGAAAGAGTAAATAAAACCCAAAATGTACAGTAGATAATACGAAAGGGAAAGAAATTGCTCAAAGGAAGGAACAACTGGATGAGGGAAAGGGAAAAAAAAAGAAGGAAGGGAAAATATATGGATAGCTGGAAAACAACTGTTGATGTCTAATGGTTTGTTGAAAGGAACAGTAAAGGCCTAATTTTTTCTTTTTGACCAATTTTGCTTGCTTCCTCTGGTAATCTGAGCAACTGATTTGAAGACAACGATATACCACATAACAACCATTGGTGAATTCCTACCATCTTGTCTAGTGAAAGTCTGTATCATTTCTAATGTTTTTTTTCTTTTTTATTCTCTTTAATGTTTTTATCAATCTTATATTCTTACGTCTGGAAATCTGAGCAACTTCTTTGAAGATAAGAATATGTAATAGGCAACCACTGTTCATTCCTATCATTTTGTTCTGAATCCTGGTAAGTCACTTTAACATCCTACGAGACTTACACAATTACTGTCGCCACAGTGATAAATGGTCCGAGGTACTGTATCTGATACCCTATGTCTAAGCTTTCTTCGCCCTCTGTAACAAGCCTTACTTCTATCTTTCCTGTAACCCCCAGGAGATCCTCCTGGCCAAATCCCCCACTTCATGGATGCCAGCACCCTGCTGACTCTCCCCAAATTTCTTCCTTCCCTGAGCCACTTGATGACCCACCCCTTAGGTGACCATTGGTCCTTTCTCAGGCCAAGCCAGCCAACTCAGCCAGCAGCCCAACCTCCCTCCTCCCTCCCTCTACCCTCCTTTGCCCATTTCTGAGCCCTCTTCTCTCCTGTCCCCACCTGCCTCTCACACGCGCTCCAAAACTGCCCCACTGGCTGCTCCGCCTGCCCTTCCCCTCCTGCCCTCATCTGGGCTTTTCCCTCTGAGACAAGGGCCAGAAGCGGAGGGACTCATCTATGGCCATCAACCTTGGTCTCTCCCCGATCTTTCACAACTCAAAAAGCATCTCGGCTCTTTCACTTCTGACCCTTCCTCGTATATCAAAGAGTTCCAGTACCTGACCCAGATGTACTAACTTACTTGGAATGACCTTTACACTCTTCTCTCTACCACCCTCACCCCAGAGGAAAAAGCAACTGTCTGGCTAGCCGCCCAGGCCCATGCAGACAAGATGCGCCGCAAGGATCAGACTTTCCCCCCAGGGGAACAGGCAGTCCCTAGGGTTGATCCCCGATGGGGCTATAAGCCCAACACTCCCCGTCCCCTAGCTTGAGATCGAATGATTATCTGCCTTTTGGCAGTCCTCAAAAAGACAGCCTGTAAAGCAGTTCACTGGGATAAGCTGCATGAAATCACAGGAGCCCACTGAAAACCCTGCTGCTTTCATGGCACGCCTATCAGAGGCCCTCACTAAATTTACACACCTTGACCCAGCCTCAACAGAGGGCCAACTGGTCCTCAACACCACCTTCATCTCTCATTCAACACCTGACATTAGAAAAAAGCTCAAACGCCTTGAGGAGGGACCCAACACCCCCCACCGTGAACTTTTAAACCTGGCCTTCAAGCTCTTTAATGGCCGCGAAGATGCGGAAAAGGAGGAAAAACTTGCCCACATCAAACAAAAATGCCAACTCTTCGCAGCAGCTCTCAACCCTCAGACCCCCAAGCAGTCTGCTCAGCTCCCAACCAACAAGCAGCCTCTGAGGCCTTGCTTCAAATGTGGACAAGAGGGCCATTGGGTGCCATCATCTCCCCGACCGCCCCCAGGACCCTGCCCACAATGTAAACAAACTGGGCACTGGGAGGTAGACTGCCCCTTCCTACAATGGGAGGAGTCCTCTGCCCCCACTCAACAGCCCAGACCTCAGCCATCCCTGACAGACCTGCTTGGTTTGGCTGGAGAGGACTGATGGGGCCCGGGACTCCAAACCCCCACCGATGAGGCAGACGAGATCCTGCTGTCATCTGAGGAGCCCAGGGTAAAAGTCCAGGTGGCGGGTAAGTCAGTTTTCTTCCTCGTTGATACAGGGGCCTCCTAGTCCATTCTCCCCAGCTTTTCTGGTCAAACATTCACATCTAAGATCACGGTTGTTGGGGTCGAGGGTTCTCCCCAACGCCCTCTCACCACGGGCCCCCTACCTTGCTTGATTGGCTCTGGGTTATTTACTCAGTTCTTTTTTGTAACGCCTAGGTGTCCCACTCCCTTGATAGGGCGGGATGCACTCGCCAAGTTACACATCACACTCTCCTTCCCAAAACCTCTTTTGCCATCGCTGCTCCTAACCATCTTCCTGTTTACCCCGTCCCCACCCACAGGTGACCAGTCAGACCCCTCCTTTACTCACGGTGCCTCGATACCACCGTCCCATTATCGTGACTACCCAGGACCCCTCCAGTTTTCCCAACAACCTCCAGTTCCCTATTTTGCTCAGACACCGACTAGGGTTAAAGCCCCTTATTGACCGGCTCCTCAATCAAAAACTCCTCATTCCTACACATTCCCAGTTTCCCTCTTTGCATCCAGGCCTTAGTCGCCGCCCCCCCCCTTTATATCTCACTGCTTTCACCTACTCAGACACACAGCTCAAGCAACTGTCCCAAAAATCGTGCTTCCCCTGGCCCAGAGGGCTGGCTCCTCTTGGACGGAAGGTACTGTCTCCAGATGACCATGCCTGACAGTTCCTTAGCCAACTACACAACTCTTTACACATAGTCTGGAGGCTGCTCAAAAGGCTCCTAGACCCCATCATCTTCTATCCTGGCCTAACTCCCTTACTGTAGGACACCTCCTCATGATGCACAGTATGCTCCAAAACAAACCCACAAGGCTCTCTTCGACCTCCCCTCAATTTTTCCCCACACCAGTTTAGGGAAACATTACTAGGAGAAGACAGGCAAATTAACTTTACCCACATGTGCAGGCACAAAAAGCTCCGATACATCCTCACCTGGGTGGACATATTCACAGGGTGGATAGAAGCCTTCCCCATCTCACATGAAACAGTAGATACTGTCTCACAGACCCTGCTCACAGAAATCATTCCCTGTTTCAGCCTACCCCGCTCCATTCAGTCAGACGATGGACCAGGATTCATCTCCAAAGTCACCCAACAGGTTTCACAGGCCCTCAACATCCACTGGGCCCTGCACACTCCCTACTCGAGGTAGAGGGCAGTTGAGCTGCCCTTCCCGCTTTCAGTATTCAGGTAAGGTAGAAAAGGCTAATCATCTCCTTAAGGTTCATCTCTCTAAGCTCTCAATAGAGACTCAGCAGTTGTGGCCGTCCCTCCTGCCTATGGCCCTGACCCGGCTTTGTGCTGCCCCCTGCCAACCCTCTGGCCTCAGCCCCTTTGAACTCATGTACGGACGGCCTTTTCTCCTCCAGCTTCCCCCTGCTGCTCCAAGCCCTCTCGCTAACTGCTTGCCTCTTCTCTCCCTGACCTGAAACCTCCTCCGATCCTATGCAGACCAGTGTTCACCAAAACCTGACAAAAACTTAGCCTTTCTGCAGGTTCAGCCCAGTGATCAGGTATTCCTCAAAGATCCTACTCCCTTCACCACTGGACCCCGCTGGACCAGACCACACACCGTGATCCTGAGTACGCTGACCTTGGCCAAGCTGCTCAATAGGCCAACGTGGGTACACCTGTCACACCTCAAGTGCGCGCCCCCTCTAAGCACTAAATGGGAAGCTCACACTTTATCACCCACTCGTGTTCTCCTTCAGTGGCAGCTTCCCCCTATCCCCGAGCAACAATAGCCCTCATTCTCCTTGCCTTGGGTCTGCTCCCCACCTCCTCCACTTTGCCCCCACCCACATCAACCCACTGGTGTTTCATGGCCACAGCCAGTGGAACACAACTTAACTTCACAGACTGCCCCCCGAAAAAGGGTGTCAGTCACAGGTAGTTCTCCATATTGATGCTTGTGTCCAAAGGGCCTGTGGGTCCCTGGACAACAAGCAGGCCTATTGTACTTATAACAAATATGTTTGCCATACCAGGGTAACAGATACCCCAGTGTGCTCTGGCCTACTGGGATTCTGTACTTCCTGGCTAGCCGCCTCGGGCTATAATGGCTGGAGAACAACTCCCTGTCAAGGTAAATGGGAAATCTGAAACAACCCCCCACCTCTGGGCTGTGTACACAGGGCACCTGCAATCCCACTCGCATTATCATCAAGAACCCCTGGGATGAGGTTTGGGAGGAGGGCTTTACCTTCTACCTTCGCATAGATGTCTATGGCACAGACCCCTGTCTGCTTGTTCATATCCATTGCCAACTATACACCCCCCAGTCCTTCCCCCACAGCTACAAAAAATCCAAAATCAGCTCAACTGCCCTCTACCTCGTATCCCCACCCTGGCTAACTTTACCAGAGTGTTACTACAAACTGTCCACAAAAGCCCTTTCAACTTTACAGAATGCTGGATCTGTGCCTCTTTATTGGATGCCACAGTAGTGACCATTCCTTGGTATCATAATTCCACCACCCAATGTACAAACCAGCTCCTACTTCCCCAAAGCCCCCCGACTCTATCTCCCCCACAGGGCCAGCCTCACCTGCTATGGACCAACGAGCTCCCGTAGCTCCCTTCCCTGCAATCGGACTGTAGCCCCGCCTCGTGTTTCCGGCTCCAGCTCTCCCCTACATCACCGTCACTGCTTCCTATGCGAGTCCTCCCTCCATCCCTGTTACCCCCTAACATGGTCTGCTTTCCAGTTCTCCCTCTCCCCAGTCTACAGATCTACACGGATGGGGAACTCACCGACCAATATCTCTCCCACCTGAGCGCTCCCGACGTAGCGTCTCCATCGGGGTAGTCCTGGGTGCATCTGTCTTGGCAGGAGCTCTGGCAGCCCCCAGCCTTGTAAACTGGGTTGCTTCTGGCCTCCCACCAGTCAGCCGGCCACCAGATCGTCCAAATCAGGTGGCCAACACATTTCTTTGATATATTCCCTGTTAGATCATTGTGCAGGAGTCGTCCTCCAAACGGGCCCTGGATCTGCTCACCACTGAAAAAGGAGGAACATGTCTTTTCCTGGGGGAAAAATTCTGCGTCTATGCTGACCAGTCCGGCCTTGTCCAAGAAAAAATCCGGAAACTTGAAAACCGAGCCCAACACCTCCACAATGAGTCCTCTCCCACGTCGAGTATCTGGGCCAGCCGCCTTCCTTGGTTGCTCCCACTGTTCGCACCCCTCGCCGCCATTTGTGCTCTCCTTCTTGCAGCACCCTGCATTTTTTCTCTCATTCGCAACGCAGTCCAAAGATTAACAACTCACAATTTTAACCTTATGCTTCTTTCAGATTTCTAGTTTCAGCTGGTCCCGACTGACGACCCAGAAACAGACTTAACAACGCCCCTCCTCAGCGAGGAGTAGCCACTGACAAGACATGTCGCCCCCTCGTCTCCATCGACTGCTGCTGGCTGACAACCCAGACGAAATAACTACGCCCCTCCTCAGCAGGAAGTAGCTACTGACAAGACCCACCATCCCTATTCCTATTGGATTAAGTCTGGGATGATAAGTCACAAGGCAGCCAGCCTCACCCCCCTCGTGGGAAAACTTTAACTCTCAATATTTCTCTCGTTCCCTTACCTGTTCCACTTCAGTTCCCCTCGGCCACAAAAGTTATCCCCGCCCTCATTCGCTCTGGCATTTCACTGCTGGAGTCATTCTGACCTGAGCAACTCCTGCTGCTGGGGCTGTTCTGGCCTGGACGCCCTCCCCGTCGCTCCGGGCTTGGCCTGTTCTGGCCCAGGGACATCTCCTTACCCCACCCCACCCCCTCCAGAAAAAAAAGCTTAAAGGCCCACGCTTTCCTCAGCTCGGGGGCTACCTTGGTCCGCTAGGTAGCCTGCTACTCTGTCCCTCCCTCAATAAAGACTTCTCTCGGGTCAGAAGGTCTGGTCTGGTTCTGTGTGGGGTCTCGGTTTCTATCAAATCCCTGTATCATTTTTTTTTTTTTTTTTTTTTGTCTATGTGGTTGGTATTTTTCTATGGTTCTTCTTTTATTATTCTCTTTAAAATAAAAACAGAAATTGACGTTTACCTAAAGCCCATCCATCATTTGACCCTCTCGGGAAACAAAGTGTCATTTAAATTGGATGGAGAGGTTTAAAAAGAAGAGAACTGATGCTCCTTTCAGCAAATCTATCCAGATTACCTTGTTATTGTAGACCTTATGGATCTGGTTTTTCCATCTGGATTTGCCAGCAGAGTGGATTCACAGATTATGAGTAATAACACGAGTAGATTCTGCATATGAGGGGTGGAGGGAAGAATGGAAAGTTTATCTTGGGCAAATTGTTTTCATGCTTACCTGTATGAAGTAAAAGCCTTGGATTTTGCTTATTGGGCTTTTGTTTTCCCAATTATCAAAGACAAAATGAAACAAAGCAAAAGAGAATGTCCTTCCCAACAGAATAGCAATGAATTGCTAAGATAACAGGGACTCTGCCTTATTTTATAATGCAAAACCAAAGCAAAGCACGCGGAAGAAAGCTTCATTCCAAGTCTTAATTTCAGCAAGAGACTGAAGCAACTGTGGCAAAATATTGTATCTTCTCATTTTTGCAAAGCTGTGCCTTGTGGGCTGGAGGTACAGCTCAGTGGGGTAAGTGCTTGCCGCTAAGCACTAAGGCCCTGAGTTCGATCCCCGGTCCCGGAAAAAAAAAAAAAAAAAAAAAAAAAAGCTGTGCCTTGTGTTATGGCTCACACTGGAAAGTAAGAGGGCCCCTTCCTGAACATGTAGGGAAAGGATCACCCAAGAGAGTTTAACACAGTGATGATGACATTGGATATGGAGTCTGAAAGGCCTAGATCCTCAGGATCTTTAAAGGGTTACTGTTTCTTTCACCCTCTGAGGACATTAATTTCCAACTTCATAACTGTGGCCCTGATTTGTATAAAAGTAGTAATAGGCCTTGTCTGTCTCATTGGATTAACGTCAACTTCACACGGGACACTCAGTTTTAAAAAAAGAGCAACGACAGGCTTCAAATATCAGGTTGCTTGCTTCAAGGCTTGTATAACATTGCTTACATTGTATTTCATAATGGATAGAAGTGAGCAAAGGTGATTATCCTATAGCAAAATACATTAGGTCTAATGTTCCCTTAGAATTTTTCTATTGAATTCAAAGTCTTGGGAGAAAAGTGACAGGTGATCTTACCCCTATTTCTTCACTACGTGACAAAACTCAGCCTAAGTTCTAGTTAATCCTTGGCACAGAAATGAGGAGAAGCAGACCCCTTCAATTTCCAGGCACCACTCTTAGCCTACACTGTACTAATGGCTTAAATGTTTCTGTGATTATCTTTGTCCATTCAGGGTTTTATATTAAATACCATTGACTGGGTAATTTATTTCTCACAGTTTTGGAAGCTGGAAAGTCTAAGATCAAGGTGCCAGCAGAACTGATTGTTTAATGAGGGCTCATTCTGCATAAATAGAGACGTTTTTCTGCTTCCTCACCTGGTAGAAGGGCTAAACAAGCTCCACTGGGACACCACTGCCGTTCATGACACGAGAGTCCTGGTGGCCTCATCATCTCTTAAAGACTCCACCCCCTAATACCACCCCATTGAGGTTAAATTTCAATTCACGAATTTTGTTTTTATTTCAAAGAGAGTAGTAAAAAAAAGAATACTAGCAAGATGCCAACATCGTTATATGAATTTTAAGGGATAGAAGCTTTCAGACAGTACCACCTGTCCTGTGCCCCTTTATGTTCTTCTCAAATGCAAAATGTATTCATCCCCAGGCTATCTCCATAGCCCCAGAGTCTTCACTCACTTCAACACCAGCTCAAAATTTGGAAGCTCTAAGTCTAATTTACATCAGAGATGGGTGAGACTCCAGGTACGATTCACTCAGAAAAACTCCCCCATTGGAGTTTGTGAAATCAAGTAGGTTACGTGCTACAAACACAATGATGGGACAGGTATGGGATAGATATTTTCATTCCAAAATGGGGAAACAGAAAAGATGAAAGGCCTAATAGGTCTCAAGTATGAAAACCAATGGGGCCTATAGAGGCAAATCTTAAGGCAGGAGAACAATCTCTTGCTTGATGTTCTGTCTTCTAGTTACTCTAGGATCAAAGCTTGGGATCCTAGGGGTCTGGGAAACCCTGTTCCAATGGATTTGCTGGGCAGAGCCCAGGCTATATCAGTCCTAGGCTGGGTGACTAATACTCATACCTCTCTCAGGCTGCAGGTCTAGGCTGGTAGGGTGGTCTCACTGGCATGGCTCCACTGAGATGGCCTTCACAGGGAATGTTTAAGGTGGCCCTGCCTATGTAACAGTTCTCTGACTGATAACTAATCTCTCCAGGCCATGACCTTACAGTGTGTGCAGTCTGCAGGGAAGTGGAGGTGGCAGGCTTGCTGCTCGTGTCCCTCAGAAAGATGGGTCAGACCAAACCTGGGCCTACTTGTGTCATACCTAGAACAACAGAAAGGTACCATCCTGATCGTGAGGATAAGAGACTAGAAGAAGTATTTGGCGGGAAGCATTAAATTTCCTCAGGTACCAGAAGCCTTTCTTTTGAGGTTCCTCTCTCCTCCAGGTCTTAGTGCTCTGGGCCTGTGAGGGACTGTCGGGTCAAATGATCGAATCGCTGTCAGGTCATACAATCTGACTGGGGTCATTCTTCCCTTCTCTTAGTGAATAGCATTTGGCATCCTTTCATGCATACTAATCCGCTTATCAGTAAGTGGTTGGGGCACATCTTGAACATGCTCTTTTTCATTCTTCACTACATGCAAAAGATGAGAAATTTCCAAATGTTTAAGTTCTGCTTCCCTTTTGATTTTAAATTCCATCTTTAATTCATTTCTCTCTTCTCACATTTTACTCTGAGGCAGAAAAGAAAAAGCCATATGCACCCTTGACACTGCTTAGATAATTTTTTTCTGCTAAAAAATCTTATTTCTTTGCTCAAAATCTCTATCTGCACAAAGTACCAGGACATAAACCTAATGTAGCCATGTTTTTGTCTTTTTTATGAAAAGGACCTTTAGTAGCTGGGTAGAAACTTTCAGGGTCAGTCACATGTGCATGTGGAGAAAGAGGCCACTGCCTTCAACTCGTTCTTTTGTTTCACTGAAGGCCATCCACAAAGAACCAGCCAAAGTGGCTGAATTACCTGAACTCACTCTTACAAGTGACCTGCAGTACTTTTGCTTACTGCCTTATTATTATAACGCTAAATTCCCCCACCAGGAGTTGTTCCTGTTGGGCAGTTTGGAACATGTGAACATACACTAGCTGGGCATGCTTAGGAATGTGTCTGCCTCTACATAAGCTATCAAATCTCTGCACATAAACATGCATGAATTTCCTCATAAAGCCCCTTGCTTTCTTTGGAGAGGCACCACTTTGAGAGGGAGCTCCAGTGCTTGCCTTGTTTGTACAATACATCTCTCTTGTCTCTTTTACCTCTAGAGTGTGCTTATTGGCTTTGAACTCACCAAGCAGTGAATTCTTAATGGGTGACAGAATCATCTTTCTTCCCATTTCCAACAACAGTTTCTCATTTTTTGTCTCAGACCTCATCAAATGGCCTTACTATTAAGATTTACACCTACATTCTGTTCACAAGCTCTAAGGCAATCTTTGAAAATATGGAGGCTTTCTTTGGCACTCTCTTTTCTTGAGCCCTGACAGAATTGTCTTTAATGCTCTGTTCATAGCCATGTAGTATTTTTCTAACATGCAAATTCTCTGCCATGTGCCAGACCAGAGCAGTAAGCACACAGGCATTCATAGTTGGGTGTCCACCTTTAAGTCTACACATATACAAGTGTCTCTACCAGTTTATCTGTGGATATTTCTGCCTTTGTGGCAGTAGGCTTTGACAAACAACTTCAAAGAAGAAAAGTTTATTTTGGCTCAGAGTCTCAGAGATTTAGTCTATGTCCCAGCTCTACTGTCTTAGCCTGTAACAAGGCAATATCATAATAGGAGGGCATGGCAAAGAGAAGCTGCTGTGCTCATGGTGGCCAGGAAGTGGGGAGCAAAGAAAAGGCCAGAGAGGAAAAGGCCAAGGACAGTACATAGTCCACAAAGTCACACCCCCTAACTCACTGTCTTCAGTTGGGCCCTACTTCTTAACAGCTCATTTAAATATAGAAATTGATTGGTCAACTGATTTGATGAGGTCAGAACTCCCTCATCCTCAAGTTTCCTCTATAGGCCTCATGTCCAGATATCACCTCGTTGCAAATCATGCCTTCAACGTGTGGTCCTTTTGAGGGAGACTCTAGATGCAAACCATGGGATTGTGGATAAGAAGATAGATGTGTATGTGTCCAGGAGTATTCATCAGTCGACTGAACATGCATACATTTACAGATATGTCATAAAGACAAAAGTGTGAAGGATAAGAACATTCTCATGTTGAACTTGCAACAGAAATTTAAGGAAATATGGTGCTATTTCCCAACTAAGATGCTGACTTAGTTTCCTCTCTGAGGAATTTGGGAAGAATGCAATGAAAGTTAGCTTTGAAAAACACAAAAAATAAACAATTTTTCACCTCTGCCTATGTTGAACTTTCCCTTGATATGACAGAGCACCTCACAGTTGATTTGTTACCCATCCTGCAAAAAATAGAGTAAGAGGCAATGGTGAAACCATAGACAACACAAAAGTCTACATGATAAATTTGGTAGTTCATTCTATTAATCGTAGAGCAGGTGGCACCAGTGCAAAGGCAACATTGGGAATATTGGATGCAGCCTATGTTAGGCAGTTTTCCACTTCTACAGTGAAATTCTTGAGACAGTTCACTTACATACACAGGAAAGGTTTATTTCACCAATGGTTCAGAATGTTCAAGACTGAGTGGCACCACTGCATTAGGCTTCTGGTGAAGGAACAGACGGCAGTGGCAGAGCGGGCATGTCAGATAGCCACTTCATGAGCCAAGAAGCAGAGAGACAGAAGCTGAGACAAGGGTTCCAGCATCTACTTTCAGGGAACATCATCAATGATCTAAGGTTCTCCTAAAGACCCCTCTTTCTAAAAGTCCACAACACCTCCTGGTAGCACTGTCCTGGGCACCAAACCTTTACTATCTGTTTTTTTTTGGGCACAGTTAACATCCAGTCTATAGGACAGCCCTTCTCTTCTGCTGACAGAACAATTTCAGAGTGAGAGCTTAACCTATTGGGATGCAGGAAAGAGGATGAAAGTCTGGTCCAAATTCACAATATCAATAGTAACAAATCTTTGTAGGCACTTACTATGGGCTGGTACCATTTGAAGAGTACCCTGTGTGTCACTGTCAAGGTGACCATCGTATACATGGGTTCTCCAAGCTTTTAACCAGATGCCCTTAAATATTTGAATTGTAAAACTCATTTGCATTGCTTTGATTCCATGATACATCATACATTTGTATATCTGTTTGGGTCTCTGATTTTACTGTTCATACTATGTGCCTATCCTATGTTACAAAAGCTAGCTTTCATGCTTGGATTCTACGTTAATCTGTTGTAATTTTCATTTCTTTAGTTCACTTGTCTTAGTCACTTCCTCATGGCTGGGTCACAATACATGACATCTACACCTTAAATGCAGGGAGATTTATTTTAGTTCACAATGTCAGCCCATGGTTGGCTGGCTCCAAGGTAGAAACAGGATGGCAGAGGGACATGACAAAGCAAGGACTCTCCATGTGATAGCCAGGAAGCAGAGAGCAAAGAGAGATCTGGGGACAAGAATACGTCTATCCAGGTCACACACCCAGTGACCCACTTCCAGCATATTCCATCTTCTAATAGCACAGTCGATTACAGAACTCAAGTGGGCAGATTTGCTGATGAGATAGGGCTCCTGTGCGCTACTCACCCCTCACATGCATCAGCATTTGGGGAAGCATTTTAGATTTGAACTATGTCATTATAAATTTAGTTTTGCAAAATTCTACAAATGATTTTCCTCAAACTATTTTTTCTCTGGTTATGGCTGATCTCAGGTTTCAATAAACTGCATCCAGAGCCAACTTTCTGGAGTAGCAGCCTGTGTCCGTCAAGTTTCAACACTGTGGCCAAAGACTGGAAAGAACCATCCTCGACCAGGAAATACTGATTTTGGTTTATAGTTTCAGAGGTTTCCATTCATGTTCAGCTGGTGTCATTACTGTGGGCCTGAGACGAGAAAGGCAAGCAGAAACTAGTCGCTTACTTTCCGGCAGCCGGCGAGAAGAGCAGCTAAGAGAGCCAGAGACAAAGGGGCTTAGCCCCAAGCCACAGTCTAAGGCTCACTCTTTGTAACTAGGTTACAGCTGTGTTTCCATCATCTCCCAAAAACAGCATCAGGTTATGACCTTATGAACGGATTCACGGATGAAGTTAGAATGGATTCCTCGGTGACGGTAGAGCCCTCCTGAAAGTCCCACCGTGGATGACAGGAGACTCTTGTGAGTCGTGTGAAATGCAAACCGTAACGCCACTCATTCCTTTCCTTACATTCTAGGCTCAAGGCACATGTCTGAGCAGTTAGTAAAAAAGAATTTGGGTGAGATAAATGAAAAGTCTGCAACTTTCTGGTTGTGTAACCTTTGGTGAACCTCAACACTTCAGTCAGACTCAAGCTTCTGCTTGAGATGCAGCAGTAATAGTTTGTGTTAATAACGCCATTAGGATGAATAGGTGTGACGAGAGGTTCCATTAGTTAGCACTCAGTGTATATTAGCTACACGCATTGTTCCTTTTTTATAACCCTCGTGACATTCAATTCCTACATGGAGAATGTGGCGACATGTGGAGAGCACCATATCCCTCACCATTTTATGCCCATGAGACCTAAACTCACTTTTGTGACTTAATGGTTGCGAGCTGCTATACCAGCAGCACTTGAAGCTACTTGATGGTGAGACATATGCTTTACATATAATTACTTAAAAGGCCATTTTGACGATGGTAGCAATTTCAGCTGACTTCATGTCATTTCAAAGTTACGCAGCATCAGAAAGCTGACTTTTTCTTGAGGGAAATTGTCCTCCAGGGACTTTTCATGTCATATTGGCCTAGTGCAACCAGAACAGAGCACAAGTTCTCTGTCAATCATTCAAAGGTATTCATTAGGTCCCTGAAAGGTCGTAATGTAGTACTAAGTATCGTGCAAAGTGAGCCCCACAGACAAAGCCCCAGTAATATAGTACCTTCTGCTCTCCAGGGAGAAAGAAAAAAAAGCTCTGTGTTTCATGAGAAATGCTAGGTTTTGGAAAAAGTGTTCTTTCCAATGTTGAGAGAACTAGCTTTGCACCACGTTTGTTCTTTAGCAATTCACTTTACAGAGCTGCTTTTGTCTCCTCATTGAAAAGCAGATCTATAAAATTTGCTACCTCCCAGCACCCTTAAGGCTTTGAAAACTTCCGTGACATGCCAAGCAGAGTTACATATCATTTTTCTGCAACGATTGTTTTAATTAAAAAGTGATCAGAGCAAAGAGGACCTGAGTAATAATAACTAACTATAAGTATCAGTTTGGGGACTAGGGGTTTATCTCAGAAGGGGAGTGCTTGCCAACATGCTAAGTGTCCTGGGCTCCATCCCTAGCATTGACAAAAAACAAAATATCAACCAAATAAAGTGGGTTATGGTGGGAATTATCCCATGTTGGCCAGAGATAACAGCCTAGTAAGTTGAGAACAGAGATTTAATACTTTTGGGTGGATATTTTGTCAGCCCTTTGTAGGAATATAAAATATAATACTTTGGAAGAGAGGAATTGGGAAATTTTTGTGGTTTTTGAAGCTTTTCAGGGGAATAAGTATCCTGTAGAACACATGGCTTTGGGGGGACACCTGGCATTTATTTCTAATCATTTTTGGGACTCTGGAGATGGGAGCAGGTAGACACTTGCAGAGAGGGAGCTTTTAGAAGGAACATAAGATAAAAATTCGTGAACAGGTTCCCATGGCTTTTAGGGTACAGACTCTGTCTATCCGCTACCATACTCATTACTCTGTGTATGCCGACCTTGTCAGCAAATGCTTGCAATTTTTAAAATGCTTCCTCCTAAAGGGCTTTCGCATACACTTACCCTCTAACAGCCTCTTTCTTTACTTTTTTGTTTAATTAAGCTTCACTCCTCCTGCATTTGCACTTCTTCAGGAAAGCATCCTCTAAGTCTCCAGACTAAACCCAGATACCAGTTGTCAATTCTCAAAGGTGTCTGGTCAGTTCTTTACTTATTTATCCAAAGTGCTCACCATCATGGAATTTGTATATGATTGTTGGGCCCAGCTGTTCCATTAGGCTGCAAACCCCACAGCATGGAAGCAGTTTCACTTGACACCTAATAAAATGTCAGCAGCTGCTCAGTGCTAATTGCCAATTGCATGAATGAATAACTGAGTAAAGAACAAGGAAACTGTGTACTTTCAAACTGTAAATTATAGATTTTAAAATTTTGTTATGTATATTTAATGTAGAAGATCTCAAATATAGAAAAGAATAGAATAAAATATTTTATTTCTCCCATATGCATAATAATTCATTGTTTTAATTTACTTATTGTACTGGGTAATCTATTGATGCATTAATAAAGCATATTATTTTAGACATTATTGTACACTACAATAACATATGTAGGCTGGCATTGCTGTAGTATATATATAACCACATATATATGTATACAGGTATAATTTTGGATTACTGGGTATATAGTGTTCAGAAGCATGTTTAAAACTTAGAAATACACTTGAAAATGTTTCAAGTTATTAAGGGTCCTTCACTGCAGTCATTTTAATTGCTAAGTAATGTATTTTTCTCAAGTATCCTAATTTACTTATTCAGTAGCTTATTGTTGGCATTTGGGTGATTTAAAAAAATTTGTTATAAACATGCTTGGAAAAAAGTAACATTTTGCTAAATTTGCAATCTTTTTTCTAAGGGGAAGTTTACAAGTGTAGCATTATTAAGTCTAATATCTTAGTGCACGCTGCCATACTAGTCTTAAAGGGAAACTGACTCCCAAACTTTCTCACTCTAGTACGAATATCTAGCCACTTGTATCTTGATAATCTTGTTTCTATTCTTTCACACTCACTCAAATGTTAGGCATAGTTTGCATTTCATTTCAATTCATATGTGTCTTCCTTTAATAAGAGTTGAATTTATACATGAACATGTACGTACATGGATGTACATGTATTTGTGCGTGTATATATATATATATATATATATATACACACACACACACACACACACACACAGCATTTCATAAGTAGCTCATATTGCATGTTGCTTTCTTCATTTGAGATGTTTTTTCTTTTTTCTTAGTGGTATATATATATGTAGTAGGAATTGAACTCACAACCTCATGCTTGCCAGGCAGGCACTATACTGCTCAACTATATCCCCAGCCCCTTTTAAACACATTTTAAAGATTCTGTGAATTATATTTTATACATTTGTTGGTGCCTTTTAACTTCAAATTATTACTTTGTTGCACAATGACTATATATATGTATATAATATATATATCTTGTTTTATTATTTTCAGGCATTCTATGATGTGTATGTTTGTATCTTAATAAATATTTCCTATTTATGTTGCTGTAAATGATGAGGTAAAATTTTGTTCAATTTTTTTTGCTATATAAATTTTCAGTTCCATCAAATATCACTTTTACAAAAGTCTATTCTTTCCTTGGTATACTACTCTTAACACATTGTGATTATTATATATATATTTGACTTCTATTATGTACTCTTCTAATGTCACAAAAGTACCTTTATTAATGTAATTTCATTATGTGCTATAATATGGGGTAAGCTCATTATTCCTTTTTTAATTAAAGCTATTTTTTCTTTTGCTATTGTGATACATTTATTTTTATAGATAAAAAGAATTCATCAGGTTTCATTGCACTTGTCACTGCATTTTTAAATTAGAGATTAGATTTGTGCCTTTATTCAAATCTTCTTTTCTGTTTCCAAAAAGCTTTTCATATTCCTTCTTAACCCCTACATCTTATTTGTCAAGTTTATTCCTGATTATTCAATCTCTGTTCTTGCCATTATGAATAAGCTATTTTTCTTCACTTTACATCTTTCTGACTAATGTAAAAATAGAAAACTTTTGGATTTTATGAATTTAATATATAACTAATTATTTAACTTCTAGAACTTATTTTATTGCAAATAGATTATGAATTTGTAACTCTCTTCTTTCAGTTCTGGCAGGTAAACAACAGGGCCTTGTATCATGTTTTTGTATGGTTATTTCTGATTCTATTTTCTCATCATTTTGCTTACCTAGGAGCTTTCAGATCAACATTAATAAGTGAGCAAATATATCTTAATTTTCTAATTTAAGAGTGATGCCTTTTATGCTATAAAGTTTGATTTGGGTCTCTAGGTATATATTTTACTATGATTTGGATGAAACATTCCCTTCTCAATTTACAAAGATTCTAAATAAGAAATATTTGGTTAATACTGTAAGTCATAATGTTTTCAAGACTATCATTGTAATTTGCTTTATAAAATAAATTTTCCGGAGAAATGCAGCATTATTTCAAAATTGATGTTAACCTTTTGGCTCATTCATAAGTGTCTATCAGTAATTCCACTGGCCCACTTCAGTCTCTTACTTAACTCTCTTGTGTGCTTGCCCTACATGTATGTTAATGGAAGAATATTTTCATATCTGCAATTCTATCGGCAGACTTGTAAGAAGAGTGAGAAAAAGAATTGAGACTCTGTGAATAGAGGTAGAACCTCTTTATTATGTAGGGAAGTCCTGTTGGTAGAGTTGATCCAAAAGGACTGTCAGTACCAGTAATGGACAAACATTATCAAGGATCACAAATAGCCTCAAGTCCTAAGGGCAGGAGATAAATCAAATAAATCAGTGAGTAATATTCCGACAAGTAAATAACTTCCAGGTGATGTCTGTGAGCAACAGAGAGTGATTTATTAGATTGGGGTTCTAATGACCAGGTCAAGTTTCCAGAGTAAGGTGATACAAGCAAGACTCATTAAAGGTAGACTGGTGTTTAAAAGATATAATTACCAAAAACAAAATCTAGTTTTGGCCAGGCATGGTGGCACACACCTATAATCCCAGCACTTGGAAGGCTGAGGCAGGAGGATTTTTGAGTTCAAGAGAAGCCCGGGTCACAAAGTGAACTCAAGTCTTGCCTTGCATGCACAAAGCCCTGAGTTCGATCCCCAGCACCACACACATTAAAAAAAAAAACAACCCAATAATAACAATAATAAATACATTTTTAAAAATCCAAAAAACAAAGTGAACTCAAGGCCAGCCTGCACTGCAAGGCCAGCCCTACCTCAAAAAAAAAAGATAAAGAAAATCTAGTTTTGTGGGTATTTTAAAACTATGGGTTCCTTTGGTTGTCTAGGCTGACCTAGGTTCAAATGAGCCTCCTTCCTCAACCTCCTGAGGAGCTGAGATTACAAGTGGATACTGCTCTGCCTGGCTCACATTTTGCAGGTCCTGACTATATTTGTGTCTTTTAAATCAGGCAGCAGCATATATCAAAAATAATTCACAATACCTCATTCCACCACACAAGGTGGATATATTTATAACCAGAGAAAAGAAGTGACATACGGAAAACAGAAGTGAGGTACAGTGACAACCTGATTGGTGGGTTAGAGCTTGCATCTGTCCCATTACGGTTTAATTTGCTGGCCACTTAGGGTTGGCTGAAACTCATTTGGATGTTACAAGAATAGGTTGTTTTCTGCTTATACATCAAATTCAGGTTATCCTTCTCTACAAACAGAAACATTTAGGGCCAATGAAATATATCTGGAAGCAGCTTTAGTCCAAAATTATCACTAGTAACTCAGAAAAATTACTGATGTGGGATCAACATATGGATCAGAGCAGAAATCTAGCTCCAAAAATGGATTCCAGGTAAGGAAATAAACATGCAGCCCCTGAAGCCCCCATGATTACACCAGAGAAATCCAGCCTTTAGCACTTCCGGTTCCCATGCTGTTTTATTTTTCTCTTTGGAAATAGCCCAGTGAATCCAGTAAGCGAGCACCCAGGAGAAGAGAAGACCAAGGCAGAAAGCTGACAAAAGTAATCTAATGAGTTCCTGCTTTTTAAATTCACACTCAAAGTGAAGTAAGATGATATGCTTGTGTGGATTAGTCCAGAACTAGTGCAGACAAGAGCTTCAGAAAATCTTTATTGTGTTCATTAGCATGGAACTATATGAGTTTTACAATCCCACTTGTAATGCTTAGTGTTGCTTTCATCTAACCTACCATTAAAACCAAATCATTACTATAAATTTTGGTCATTTGGCCTTGAACTATTAAAATGCTAAAGGCAGATCTACCTGAGCAATTCAATTATAAACCATGAATAAGCTCTTTAAGAAAAATCCATTGTGGCAATAAGGGAAATACAAAGCAATCTGAACATAAACTCAAGTATAACTTATTTCTAATATTTTGAGCATGTATAATTATAAATCATAAGTGTTTCCCCAAATTTCCTCACATCACCAAATTACCTTGCTGCTTAATATAAGATGCAATTTTAGAGTAATTGTTTACTCATGATTATTTGAAAGTGCAGGTGAGCAAGCCAATAATTAAGAATAATGTAGTGGCACATATTTTTAAACTTGAAACACTAATCGAGTGAAGTACCAATTTTGATTCCACGCTACACACATCTTCTCCCTGAACACAAGAGGCTCACCCTGTGGTGAGTGCAAAACCAATAGGCATGACCAAGAGATAAGAGTGAAAAAAGGTTTATTAGTTGTAACAAGTAAGAAGAACACCGGGGATGACTCCCAAAGTAGTGTCTGAAGGATTAAAAAAGCAAGGGAACTTTACCAGGAGATGTAAACATATTTTTCTAGAAAGACTTGTCATTTGTGTGGAGGGAGGTATATCCCCGCACATGCACAATTTGAGCTCATGCATTTCCATACACTGTATGTTTAAAATGGCAGATGGGGCTTCATCTGGAGTGGAGAATTTAGAAACACAATGAGGCTATAATGAGCAAAGTTTACTCTAGGTCACCTAGATAATGGCGATGGGTGGCTATGGTCTTCTTTGGAGGACCTTATGTGACACGAAAAAGAACTTAAAGCAACCTTAACAGTCAGCGCGGGAGGCAGCAGGTTCTCTCTCACAAATGCAGGTTCCCCACCTTAAAAGTTCTTCGCTGGCAGCAATCTCTTTTCACCTTGGGCATTCCCTACTATGAGAGAAAATTCAAGTAAGGCTTTTTTTTTTTTTTTTTTTTTTTTGCTGGGGTTCATTGAGAAAAATTTTAAAAGCTGAAAGTGATTTCTAGTTTTCTTTTCCCTTCCTCTTCTCTGATGCCTTTATCCTCAAATATGGTCTGAGAAAATATTGTAATCTAAATCCAGAAAGAGGCTTCTCTGAAGAAAGAAATCTTTCATATCTTACTTGTTTTACTCTCTGTCCGCAACTCATCACTCTTCTACAGCAGTACAGCTCAATAATTAGATCCGAGTCTTCAACCAGAAGTGGCGTTTAAGCCACAGAGCGTAGAGAATATCCTCTGAAGAACTGGTCGGCACCAGAACTTAACCACTTACGCATAGGGTGTGTCTGGGAGTTAGAGCTTCTGGTTGATTGCTCTTGTGTGTGCTCCAAGGCGTGTGAATCACTGTTGTTTTAAACTATATTTAATGGACTATTTGAATGGGGGATTTTGTCACCCGGGGAGCCTTCCGAAAAACAACTGGCTGCTGCCCTGTATGACTGTTAGTGTCAGTTTCACCCTGGAAAGGGGCTGCAAAAATTGTGAGGGGAAAATGACCCAGAAAATCCTGTTAAAGTAGTTTTCCTCTGAAATGGAATCCTCTGACAATGATGTTTAAAATGTAACATCCATTTCTCTCAGGTCATAAACTTCTAAGTTGTGAGACAAAACAGAGATATGAAAATGATGGGTTTCCAAAGATATCCCTCTTTCATTTTTCTCATAAATGGCCTGAAATATATTTCCACCAGTCCTACATAATGCAATATTGGCACTATTCTAAATAGAGTATTGCATCTCATGCATTTCCGTTAAATACTGATTCTTATTTGTTGTCTGTGCTAGTCTTATTATTTAAAAATTCAAAATTATATTATATAGTATTCAAGCAGCTGGGTTATATAACTGTAAGTCCCCAGTTTAGGAATGAGTTCCATTTGGCAAGAATGGTTCATAAATTGGATTAATTCCTCATCTGACAACATGGGTCTTATAGAGTACACCTGTGAATTTTTGCAACTTGAATGTTCATAAGTTGGGACTTACTGAACTTATGCAAATATTTAATGAGTAGGTAAGGTTTTTCAAATTATTAAATATTATCAATAATGTTTCAAAACTTCCCCTATAAGTAAGCCTTTGTTTAGATCTGTTACTGTCTCCTTAGTATATAATCCAACATGTTATTGACTTTGTTAAAATACACATATATTTTAAAATGTTAGTATATTTTATAATGTTCTTTCCAGAAAGACTTGTATCAAGTTTGATCTTATTTCATGCATTGGAGAATGTCACCTTTTCTATATTCTGTATAACACTATGATCAGTGATTTGCTTTTTGCCCAACTGGTGAACAGAAAAGTTACCTTTTTAATTAATTTGATTTCATTAGTTGCTTAGAAATGCCTTTATGTTTCTATTTTATGAATATTTTGTTCACATTCTTTATCCATGATATTGATATGGTTGTTTTTCTCTGTATTATAATTCTTTATAATTATAGCATAAAATTTATGATGGTTTTTGATTCCTTATTATTATGTGTAAGAATGTGGGAAATTTTGAAACTTTGAGAATAGTTGCAGTTTCTGTGAGTTTGAAATGATTGTCCTTGCTTGAATCAACATTTTTATTTTTAAGTCTTTGAGACCATAATAGGCTCCATTGAACTGGCTTCTAGGCCAACAAAAGTTGAAAGATGTGGTCATTAATTGTGATATTTCAACTTGACTGGAGTAAAAACCACCTATCAAATCAGTAAAATTCTGGCTGTGTCTATGGATGATTGACATGCAGGCTAAGAAACTGAGGAGGGGAATATCCACTCCCACTATCAGTAGCTTGTAGCCTAGGTGAATAAAAAGGGAAAGAAAAAGGAAGAGGTCCCTTTTCTGGAGAGGATCTGATCTTCGCCATTGCCTTCAAACATTGGTATCCAGCTCCAGTTCTTCAACCTTCTAGCACAGAGTCTTCAGGCTTCCAATGCAGAATCTTAAACCTTCTGACATAACTTGAACCAGTGAATCTACAGTGTGCTTCCAGATCTTCAATCTTCAACTGCTACTGAATTATCTGCTCTCCAGTACCATGGCACAGGCCGCCATTGTGCATTTTTCCACCTATGATCCCACAGATGCATATTTGATATCTTCTACTTGTAATCCTGTATGCTTACCTAATAAGTTGCTTCTATAATTATACTATATTTTATATTGACTCTCTTTCTCTAGAGAACTGTAACACAAGAGTTGTTGCAGACAAGAGACTATCTATTGCCAATCCAAAACTTTAGTCTTGTGAAGCCCCCTGGATGAGTTTTGTCAGAGGTACTTATTCAGTATTTATAAATTTGTCAGAATAATGTAAATTTTCAGACATCAGAAATAATGCCACTTCATAGGGCTAGAAGAAAACCTCCTGATTGTCTACTTCCTCCATTTCCTTTATTTATTCCGTCTGAACAATTAGTTTTAATTTTTTTTTTTTTTCGTACAGGAATTGAACTGACGACCTCACACTTGCCAGGCAGGCACTCACTGTGCTGCTGAGCTAAATCTACTGCCCCTGGAGCAATTCCTTTTAAGTTATAAGGTGAAATACTGAAGACAGACCAAATATATAAGAATATATGAATACTCACGTAATGTATTCAGCTTGAGAGATACTTATTGACAAAGATTGAAGGCCCTTTATATTTCATGTTGATCATGTTGATCTCATTCTTCTTAATTCTGTAGCCAACTAGAAAAAACGACTGCTCTCAGAGTTTATCATAGCTAAGAACTTTAAAAAATTTAATAATGTAGTTTTTAAATCTTATTCAATGCATAGATAGCTTTAAACTTTTTAAATACACATATTTTGAACTTCATTAAATAAACATTTTCTTTTTTGTCAGATCATCTTTTCACTGAAGTATTTTATGTTTCTTAGCTAGCTGAGCACTCCACCACATCATTGTTGATGTCGTCGACGATGTCATGAGGGTGCCGGCTGTCCACGTTGCAGCCCACAGACTGGGCGGTCCCCGGGATTTCTTTAATGGTTCCGGAGAGTTCTCTGGCTAAAGACCGGTGCCGCATCTGTCGGGCAATGTCGACAATCTCATCAAAAGTGGTATTTCCATTGTGTTTAATGGTTTTCTGTTTCGTTCTGTCTCTTGGCGGCTCCTTGAGGGCTCTGATGATCCGGGGAGTGGCGGAAGACATCACCTTAATCTGAGCCTGTCGCATTAATCGTCAGTTTCACTGATGTGTTCTTTTTCTTTTTGCCTTTTTGTGACAGGGTTTCACTATGCACTTCAGGGTTTCACTATGCACTTGACCTCGCTCTGTAGCCCAGGCAGGTCCCGAATTCACAGTGATCCTCCTGCTTCAGCTTCCCAAGTGCTGGTATTACAGGTGTGTGCCACAATGTGCTACTGTAATTATGTTCTGAAATTCATCTATGTTGGTGTTCACTTTACAGATGAAGAATATTCTATTATAGGATATAAACATTTAGCTCATATTTCCTTTGTTTACTTCTACTTTTAAAAATTGTTATTATAAATATTATTGATAGAAACATTTATATATATCTTTCAGTACCTCTAGAACTGTTTATACCAGAATATGTCCATTTTCCACTTTAATGAAACTTTTCTTTAACAGGAGTCTACAAATTTAAATTCTCATCTCTCATTTGCTATTATTATATTCTATTAGTGACATTATGACTGTAATAATCAGAATCATTTTATGGTTTAAATCAATATTTTTCAGAATTATTATTGAATTGAACTTTTGAGGGCATATTTTCTTTGTATTTCCTACTCCTTACAAATATGTCTTGTCCACTTTTTACTAAGGTACTTTTCTTATTGATTTGTAGCATTTTAAAATATAATCAGTATTTTCATCTTTGCCCCTTACACGCATGGCATTTATCTCCTTGATCCTGGATGATGTACCTTTCATTGCAAAGTAGTCTTTCCACAGGAAGTACAGGTACCAAGTATATTCAAGGGTTAACATATAACAAATGAAATGTCCTTGTGGGAAACACCATCAATGCTTTTGATGCTCTCTAAATGCGCTTTCATGTTGACTAACTTTATTAACCACTCTTTGGTGTTTTCCCAAGCTCAACTTCACTGAAGCAGAAGTACACACAATAAAATATGCACTTTTCTCTATTTTTTAATTGTTACAGGTTTATAGTATGTAATAATTTCATTCATCTTGGGGAATTGGTACATTTACATGATACATTTTAATTTGGATTTTAATTTTTCCCCCTCATCTCTTCCCTGCTCTGCAGCTTTTGGACCCCATCTTTCATACATACATATGTATATGTATTCATATATACATATATATGCATGTGCATATAAGACATATGTACATAACAGCATATACCCAACATGGCACAATTTCCTCCTTTTTTAACTCATTTACTTCCCTTCTGTCCCCTCTCCCTCTTCCTCTTCCCTTTGGTTCTCTTCCCATATGCTAAAGATATGTATCACTATCCTATTGCCTGCCTTTTATTTTGAATGTAATTTATATTGTGGGTTTCTCACAGATGAGAAACCGTAAGTATATACAGATGGCTCCTAATATATGATGGTTTGACCAAGGTCTTTTCAACTTTACAATGTTGCCAATATGTACCCATACCACCATTCTGTCTTTCACCTTCCCGGCGGCATTCAGTAAACAACATGAGGTATACATTTCACTATAGACTAGGTTTGGGGGTAGGTGGATTTTCACAATGTTAGACCAGCGTATGTTCCGAGCACACGTAAGATGGGATAGGCTGAGCTATGGTGTTTGGTTGGCTAAGTGTATTAAATGCATTTGAATTTTGATACTGACAAATTTCAGCTTACCAAAGCATAACCCCATCATAAAGCAAGAAATATCTGTAAAATAGTAATAAACCCATGGATAGGTGCATTGCCCCAAGATGTTCCTGTGTGTTCTTTTACAGACCTTATAGCAGACCTTTTTCTGACTGTCTTCCTCAAGCAAGTGATTTAGTTTTGTACGGATGTACATTATATGGAAGTATTCAGTGTGTGCTTCTTTTGAGCAACACACTATTTATGAGATTTGTCTATGAATACTTTTTGTTCTGAGTAGTATTCCATTGTATTCAAAAGTATGCATACTTGCGTTTTGGCCGCTGCACAAGTGAAGTTTTCTATACTTTACGTACAAGTATACACATAAATGTTGTGTGGCTATATGTTTTTGTTTCTTTTCAATAGATACCTTGGGAAGAAATTTTTCATTTGAATGATTAAGTCTATATTTAACTTGAGAATATTTTCAACAAGTTCATACACATATTACATTCCTACCAAAAATGTATGCATGTTCCAGATAATCTGCATTTATCAGGTCGGTTTAGGTCAATGTTTTGTTTTGTTTTACTTCTAGCTATTGTAATTTAATTTGCATTCCTTGAAGACTAATTATGTTGAGCATCTTTTATTTGTTTATCAGCCATTCGTATATATTCTTTGCAATGTGTCCATTAACATATTTTATTCATTTTTCTAATTATATTGTTTTCCAAATGTACTGAGATCTAATTTATACATACTAAGTTGCCCACTTCGGTGGTTTTTGACATAGGAATATATTTACAAAACCGCCATACCTAAAATTATATAGAAACATCTACCTTCTTCCATTTCTCTCAGCTCATAGGTAACTGAGGACCTATTTTTGACAAAATAGATTACTTTGCATTTTCTACAATTTATATAATCATAAAAATACAGTTTTATTTTTAATTTCTTTCATATAGCATAATAATTCACTCATCAAGATTCATCCATGTTGTTAAATGTTTTAGGAGTGTACTGTTCTCTTGTTATAAAATAATATACCAGGGCATAGATATGCTGTGTTGTTTTTATCCGTTGTATTATAGTTGAGCATTTGGCTTTACATTTGTGAAAAGGCTTATCGGGACAAGGTTGCTATAAACACTAGTGTGCGATTGGAAGTGTGGGCATCTGCTTTCGTTCTCCTTGGATCAATAGCTACTAATGGAGGAGCTGGTTCATACACTAGGTCAAGTTAAACACCATCAGAAATTGCCTAACGATTTCCTCGTACTCGTATCATTTGACGCTACCACCAGCACCATTACAGGGGAGAGTTTCAGTTGTTCAACATCTAACTAGCATTTGGCTCATCAGCCCTTTTAATTTTAGCAAGCTAATGTGCATGGAGTGGCAACATATCATGGCTTTAATTTGCTGTTGTCTAATGACTCGGGCTGTGGCGGCTTCTCATATGCTCGTTTGCCATCTCTAAAACTTCAACAATGTGTCTCTTCTAGATTTTGCCCATTTTATATTGAGTTGTGCTCCAATTTTTGTGTGTGTTCTCATTTTGTATTTGTAAATATTTGTTTTTGGTTATAATTTTATCGGATGCATTTTTTGCCAACATTTACTCCCATTCTCTGGCTTGCATTTTCTTTAAACCAGCAGTGCCTTTCAAAGGGGAAAAACACTTCAAACTTCATGAAATCGAATCTCCCAACTTTTCCTTTAGCATTCATGTTGTTGTATCTAAACTGTAAACATTTTCTCTATATTTGTTACTGTTATGGTTGATACATTGTGTCAACTTGGGGAGTCTAGAGGTTTAACTGAGGGACTCAGGAGGAAGCGGGGGTGCTTACTTTGTAAACATCCTGACCCTGTGGAAGAGGAGGGTGTGGAGATTGTTTGTTACACACCCCCTGGGTGGGGGTAGCCTGTTTACAATGTAAGGGAAGAAAGGAGGCTGCTTGCAGCCATTCCTCCTGTTTTGCTTGCGGTTTTTTCTGTGCTCTGCTGGCCTGAACAGTTTGCCCTTTGCTATGTGCCACTCTGCCCCAGTGGAACCAGCCAACTATGGACTAAAACCTCCCAAACTGTAAGCTAAATAAACCTTTCCTTCCTTCATATTTGGCATTGGGTATTTTGTCTCAGCAATGAGAGAAAAGTAACCAAGACAGAATTTGGTACCAGTGGAGTGGGGTCGTTGCTGTGACTATGCTTAACCATGTGGTTCAAGAGCCTTTGTAAATGGCTTGTGGGAAGAGTTTGGAAAGGTTCAGAGGTGTCGCCTGAAAGGGAAGCACTGGAACGCCTTCGGCTGTTCTGTATGGGAGATTATGGTCAGAGCTCAGAAGACCAGAAGGCTGGTAGAAATACTGCCAGTAAGGACCAGGTTCAGGAGGTTTCTCTTGGGAAGAAGGACTTCATTGGTTGTTGGACTCCAGACGATGTATGTTATGGCTTGGCAGAAAGTTTGTCTGCATTTTGCTTGTGTCCAGAGACTATGCCTAAGACTGAGATTAAGGGCAGCAGTGAACTGATTAATCTGCCAAAAGAAATTTCAAGGCAGTCGAATGTTGGGTCAGTGGCATGGCTATTGTTGGGGGCTTTTAGCCAGATTTATATTGGCAATCAAGAGCAAAGAGACCAGCAGGATGATTTAAAATGTGAGTTTGGCCAGAAAGGAAGCTCCAGTAAAACTGTGGACTGCAAAGATAAGGCTGAGGAGGTCTCTATTGCTGAGAAGGAACAAGAGAATGGAAAAGATGGCCTGAGGGCATCACAAGCAGCAAGTCTCCACCCTTTGCAGCCTCAAAACTGCAAAGGTGAAAGACCTTGCCTTGAGAAGGAAGCTAAAGAGTGTCATGCTCCAGAATGTTGGCAGCAGCAGCACCAGGTTCCAGAATGGAGGCAGCATAGAGAATTTGCTCCTCAGAATTGGATTCAGTGTGCCCAGTGATCCAGGCACTCCATCCCTATGGCCAAGAGAGAGAAAAGTTTGGCTACTGCTGCAGATGGCAGCAGACCTTGGCATCATCCATGTGGCCCTGGCTTTAGGTGCAAGGAAAATGCAAGAGTTCTGAGGTTAAAGAGGCTTCCACCCAGATTTCAGAAGGCCTGGGAGGCCAGGCAGTGTGCCCCTGAGAGGGCAGTGTGTGAGGCTGTGAGTGTGAAGCAAAAGGTGCCCTGGAGACCTCAGAAGTTTAGAAAAAACAGGAGCGTGGATCATCTGAGAAAAACTGCAACTGGGGAGCAAAGCAAACCTAAGAGAGAAGCTGTGGAGGCTGTAACCACCAGAAGTGCCATAGGGGTGGATTCACACAAGCCCTTTGGAGCTTACAATGTGCCACAAGTTGCTTCAGATGCTACATGTGGAATTGTAGGACATAATGTTAGCTCTGCTGGATTTTGGACTTGCTTTGGTCCCAGTGCTCCGTATTACCCTGTTGGTGCCTTTTGGAATGGTAATGTTTATTTTGTGCCTTTAAATGTTGGAACTGTTTAATTTTCATTTGTACAGGGGAAAATGTTACGGTTCTAATGTAAGCATGTCCTTGTATCTGAAAACTGGTTTAAAGAAATGTGTCTGGTTGCCAAGTTGACAAGGGGTGGAATGTTATGGTTGATACATTGTGTCAACTTGGGGAATCTAGAGGTTTAACTGAGTGACTCAGGAGGAGGCTGGGGTGCTTACTTTGTAAACATCCTGACCCTGTGGAAGAGGAGGGCGTGGAGATTGTGTAAGTGTTACACACCCCCTGGGTGGGGGTAGTCTGTTTACAATGTAAGGGAAGAAAGGAGGCTGCCTGCAGCCATTCCTCCCTTTTTGCTTGCGGTTTTTTCTGTGCTCTGCTGGCCTGAACAGTTTGCCCTTTGCTATCTGCCACTCTGCCCCAGTGGAACCAGCCAACTATGGACTAAAACCTCCACAAACTGTAAGCTAAATAAACCTTTCCTTCCTTCTATTTGGCGTTGGGTATTTTGTCTCAGCAACGAGAGAAAAGTAACCAAGACAGTTACCAAAAATTCTACAGCTTTAACTTTTGCTTTTTGTCTCATATTTCCAGTTCATTTTTGTATGTGAGTTAAGCACTGATGCTCATTTTTTCCATATGGATATTGATTGTTCTAGCATCATATCTTAAAAATATGATGACAAATCTTGCATTTCTGTTATTGCTTGGATGCATTTTATGAATATCAATTGGCTATGTAGGTCCAAAATTGCTTATGTTCTCCTCGTTTGTTCCACTGGGAGATACGTGTGTATATATACACATTTTATTTTTGTCAAGACCATATTTTCTTGATTTTTTAAATAAGTTTGAAATCAAATAGTTTCTGTGTTAGTTACTTTTCTCATTGCTGTGACAAAACACTCAGCATCCAAAGTTTTGAAAGGAGAAAAGGTTTATTTAGCTCAGAGTTTGTAGAGGATTGAGTCCACAATCAGCTGGTTCTGAAGGTAGGGTGGCGCATAACAAAGAGAACACTTCACATGAGCACAAAGTAGCAAAAGCAAGAAGGAGGAAGACAAGCTTCTTTCTGTTCCTTATATCTTATTTTTATTTTGTTTTTTTTTGGTGCTGGGAATCAAATTCAGGATCTTGCACTTGTCAGGCAGGTGCTGTGTCACTGAGCTACAAGCCCGGCCCTGTTCCTTATATTTTATTCAGACTACGCAGGGTGGGGAGCACCCACACCCTTAATCCTAGCACCCTCAGTCTTAGCACTGCACTGTGAATAAATTACACACTCCAGATTCAGCCACCTCTAAAAACGCCCTATGACGATAAGCCTTTATGGTGACAGCGGGACACAAACCGTAAGGGTTTCCATTTGCTCTATTACAACATCATTTGGGAGAGTGTATGGCCCCTGCCTGTTCAGGTGTCCTTTAGCATTTTCATTCTTTATAGCAAGGAGAACACGGGGAGAAAGAAGCAGGAAAAGAGGAGAAAGAGGAAGAAGAAACCTGGCAAAATTCATACTGGAATTCTGCTGTTCCTGGGTCAGTTTTAAACAATTGATATCTCAGTTATAGCAAATCTTCCAATACACAAACATTATGTGTCGCTCATGTTTCATTTGTATTTTATTCAACTACTTTTGGAAGTGTTTGGTAATTTTCCCTGTTGGAGTTTTAGACCTCTTTTGCTGACATTGTCCTTAAGTGTTTTTTATGTTTGATTCATGGTGTTGTCAATAGTCATCTGCAGTGTTACTTACATCACATCTGTAGTTGTTAATGCTAATGTATAACATGAAAACTGGTTTTTGTATATCAGCTTTTTAAAGGGTTCTGGTCAATTTTTGTAGATTTCTAGGATTTTTTTTTTAATCTACAAATAAGGAAGTTTAAATTCATTTGAAATTGTATGGTTTTTACTTTGTTTCTTGACTTATTACACTAAATTCGTGTATGTGTATTGTTTAGTAGAACTTGTGAGATATGGCGATTTTTTTCATAATAGCTATTATGTAAGATTAAGGAAATTTCCCTTCTAATTTTTCTTTGGTAAGTTTTTAATCTTGTACAGATGCTGAAACTTGTTAACTGCTTTTTCTGCAGCTATTCAATGACCATGTTTCTTCTCTATCTGGTGAACATGGTGGTATTTATTACTCTAAATGATAATCATTCTTTAAATTTTTAACTTTTGTAACATTTTTGGACCATTAGAACTTCTACTTTATGCTATGTTTATTGTGAGCAGTTATAAGTTTATTAGCTATGTTACTGATAAACTGTCATATATATTCTATCAAAATTTCTTTTTCCCTCTCAAAATTGTGTTTTTAAGACACCATTCACTTATGTGAAGAAAATGATTAAAATGATCTAATCTCCTGCAAGGTATATTTGGTATGGCTATCACTTCTGTTATTATTATAAAATTCTTCCTTATAAATATTCCTATGCTACCTTTCTCATACATATGTGAGTTTTATGATTTATATATTTCTAAGAATGGGATTACTAGGTAAAATACCCTGCAGTTGACTAAATTTGAAGAACAGAGACAGGAAATAAATGGACAACCACACAACAATAACAATTCCCCATTGGTTGTACCAGACCAGGTCAGGTTATTTTCTGAAGTGGTTGTCCCAACTTATTGCACTCACAGAAGTAAATCAGATTACTGGCTGCTCCTATGCCTACAAGGGTTAGTACTACTCATGTCCCTTTATATGTGTTTATCAATTTGCTGCAGGCAAACTAGTGTCTGTCATGGTTTAGGTACAGAAAGTCCCTCAAAAGCCTCATGTGTTTGGAAGTGTGGCTTTTAGAAAGTGATTGTGTCCGAGGGGTGCTGTGCTTATCAATGGGGTCATCTGTGGAAGAGTTCAAAGCTCAGGAGGTGTTAGGAGGTGGGGTCTGGACTGAAGAGGCAGATCCGCAGCAATGTGACCTGGAAGAGCATATTCGAGTTCCAGGTTCCTCTCTTCGCCCTCTGATTCCCAGCAGCCACACCAGGTCAGCTGTCATCCACCAGACCTTCCCACTGTGGGTTTCCTACCTTGAAACCTGCTTATTCTGGACTGAACCCTGAAACGTTCTGTGAGTCAAAACAAACCTCTTCTTTCAGAGATCAGGGTCGGGTATTGCAGCCAGTGATGGGAACCAAGACTAAGACAATTCGTCTTCAATTTGTGGGGAGTTTTACTGGCAAATACACATGAACGGTCCTTAATTAATTTTTGCCTGCTTTGGATTTTTGTTTCTCTGCCTTGAAATAATTGTTCATATCTATTTGATGAAGAATTCAATGACATCTAATCTTACAGATTAATTTGGGGAGATTTATATTTTCACAATAGTGAGCAAGCTTATTCAAAACACTTACTTCACCTCACTTAATGCCATTAAACTAAGATTCATCATTTTCTGCACGTATCTCTGTTGTTAGATTTCTCGCAAGGTTGTTCAGTTTTCAGTATTTTGGCAGTGCACATAGTACGTTAATATGCTGTGCGTTGGACATGTGTAAGAATGCATCTCATGTTATATTTTGGTCTTATGTACAAAAGCCTCAAATAACTTCTTAAATGCTAAATTTAGTAATTTGGCTGTGGAGTGCCGTACTTCTACTGTGCATATATTAGTATTAACCTCAAGTTGATAGCTTTTTGCAGTGGCTCCATTTAGGACAGTTATTTACTGGTATTGTCTCTTATTTTACCAAACAGAACTTAATGACAAAATATTTTGAAAAGTGGAACAACAAGTGTTTTCTTATTAATGGTTTTGCAAAGCAGCATTTCTAAGCTCTGATGAGTTTTGAAAAGACAATCTTCATTAGATTAGGTAGTTACCTTCTATCCTATATATAATAAAGATTTTGTTATTATTAAAAGTAGATGCTAACCCTTTATGAATAATTTTCCTTTCTCTTGAATATATTGTACAGTTTTTCTTTTAATCTGTGTATGTGGGAAACTATTATTTTTTAAAAAATTAATGGCACACATAATTTCTTTTTTCATTTAACATATATTAATTTCTTACTTATAGTCAGATATTTTGCTATTATCTAGTGATAAGAATATGGCAGTTAACAAGGTAAGAATAATGTCCAAGTCTTCAGTTTATATATATGTACATGCATGAAGCAAATATGTACATATAATATGGCATAGGAAAATACATGTTTTGATTAAAAAGATTGATTTTCATTATAAAATTAAACTTTTGGTTGTGCTATTTAAAGATGTTTAAGAATGTTCTAACTGATAAAATAACATTTAATAAAAGATTGGAAAAAATTAGAAAGGAAACTATGTGGACATATTCAAGAAGAACTTTCCAGGCAAAGGAAGTAGCATATGCAAAGGCCCTGTGGTAGAAATATGGAGAACATGTTAGCAGGACTTCTAGGAAGCCTTGAACAACAGTGGGAATCGTAATAAAATTAAACAGACAGAATATGACTGATCATATAAGTCTAGAATAATGAGGGGCTTCAGAACCTTGGCTCCTTTTCTAAACAAGGTAGGTTCTTGGAGACATTAACCATGAGGATTCTCTGGCTTCTTCATAGATAAGAGAGTAAAAGAGCAGGAAAAAGCAAGCAATCATGCAATTAGTAGGTTTGTGCAAAACTCCAGAGAAGAAAGAATGATGTCCTGGAGAATGAAGACAGCTTTGGACCTATACTTGCTATTTGACAACAAGTACTTTTATCTTTACAATTCTTCAAACCCTATTCTAAGTGTTCTACAAAGATTTATTTATCTCACCATCTTCCAGAAATCTCGAAAGACTGACAATGTTATTGCACTTATTTATGTGGAGAAGCTGAAGTGGGACAGGAAAACACCCACACTTATTTGCACAGGCTGGTGGTGAACTGGAAGTGAACAGGGCTACCCACAAGGTAGCCACGGGTAGGGGTAGGAGGCCCCAGGAGCAAGAGCAGGAAGGTTCTTTGGTGTATGGGAACTGAATAGGGCATTCTGGGTCTGGGTTGCCTGGGGTGTTTAGAAAGGCTTTAAATACTTGTAGTTCCAGGAGATGATTTTGAGGGTAGAAATCCTCCTCTCCGGAAAGGACACAAGAAGACTTCATTATAGGTACTACAGCAGGAAGAGAAGGATCATGTAATTCACGCTGTTGCCACCATTACCAGTACATTGTCAAAGGGGTGTCTATTTTCTCAGAGTCTGAGAGGCACAGAACAAAAGGAGAAAGCAGAGTGCCCGCGTTCCTCTGTATACTCACACTCTGCTGACACTGAATGATGATTCCTTAATACTTAAAAGCTCCAGGTGAACTTTGAAAGCTTGAATGGTAGAAAAGGCTTTTCCTTGTGTCTCTGCTGTTGTCATCGTTCTTCTGGATATTTTTATTTTAATAAAGCTCTATGCAGTGCTAGCATGATGGTCCTGAAGACCAGGTTATTATACTTCACCGGAAGTTGTCAACCTTGTGATTCCAGTCTCCTGCAGCGCCTTAGCCGCTTACACATGCCTGGGCATTTCCGTCCACTTTTTGGGAGTGAAGTGTTCCTGGTCCCTTAGACACTGCATATTGATTGCAGATTTACACTCAGTATTTTAAAATTAGTTTTCAAAATTCTTAAGAAACCAGCTTATGATAGACACATCTATTTGAATTTTATATTTCAATTTGTATTGTAAGATTTATGCTCATAATATATAATTATATAATATTACATATTTTGTGAGGTCACATGTATACTTATATTTGATGTAATCTTTGTCATGCCTAAAGATTGATGATTTTTCAAAGCCATGGGGAGTCACATCTCTGAATCTTGGCATCTAACTATGATCTCTGGTACTTGGGAAGATGAGAGTGGTGGCTGAAAAATAAAATCTAAGTGATAGGAAAGCAGTAGGTCAGCTGTGGAGCAGGGAAACTCAAGCATTAGTGCTTCAGATCAGCTGATACACAAATACCTATGAAACTCCTGCTGTGGGTAGAGACCCGTATAAGGTGCTGTGCTGTGGGGGTAAATAGTGTTATAATTAATGTCTCCTGCTTGGCAGGAGTTTACATTATAGTTAGCACAGTAAGAAGCCTATACATAATGACAAGTAAGAGAAAAGTAGAATGAATTCCATGAGGGTGATCTAAGCAATAATACCATTTCAGTGAAGGAAAAAAAGATGACTAGTTGATTCAGGGCCGGGGAAAACTTTAAAGAAGACCTAGAATTAGTGCTTCAACGTGAATACTGCGCTCAGTTTACACAGGCAGAGCTGGGCAAGGACGCATGCCCGCTTGGGCTTGCGTTCATCCGCTGCCTTTAGCTCGCAGTTCTGCTTCTGTTCTCTTCACTCATTCGGGTCAGCAATGGTTGCCATCATAACCTTCAAGGACATTCAGGATTTCAACCTCAGATTTTCTCCTTTCTGCGTGTTAGAATGAAGTCTTTACTGAAAAACTCCTACTGTTACCTCGGGCAAATTTATGACTGTTAACTTTGGGTTTTTTTTTTCCTGTATCTTTCCTATACCAAGTACATATTAGATATTCAGCAAGTGTTTGGTTTTTATACAAGAATAGATTTGCACTGCACTTCACGTTTTTGCATTCTACTGCCGTTCTCCTGGAAGCTACACAATTTGACCTATTGTACTGAATGCAGAACTGGATGTATTATTAGACTTCTTTCCCAGTGACCAGCCACCTGCTGGAACTAGACCTCCTTCCGGTTCAACAGCCATAAAGCATGGCTCCTGGCACTGCATCCAGCTTCGGTGGCACCCTGCTCAACTGGGTTGGCCTGCCGTGAAAGAGCAGACCGCCATGTGTACAAGGATGTTGTGAGCCTGGGTTTGAATTTTCCTTCACTATGCTTGAATATGATTCTCAAAATGAGGGCACAGAAAAAAGAGGAGAAAACATTTAAAGACACAGTGGAAGAAAATTCCTCTGACCTGAGTGATGTTACTTTACCAGTAGTGTCTCTAAGTATGTTAAACATACTTTGCTACGATTAAGATTTCCTATTCTCATTTTAACAATGTTTCCTCCTGGATTGGAACTTACGTACTTTTTTTCTTACAAGGATAGATCAACTCAAGTATTTTGGGATTCCTAGTTATTTAAGATGATCTGCATTGATCCATCTTGGTAGAAGGTGTATATTTTCTTTAACCTCTTGTTCTGATTCTATAATACCACTATCTTTCGCTTTGAGATTATTTGAACTCCCATAGGGGGACAAAGGACTTTTCAGAAATCCTCTTCTTCATCTGAATGAGTTTGAAATTTTATCGACTTTATTGTGTTTTATCTTTACTTTTTTGGCACCAGGAATCAATCTCAGGATCTTGCACTTGCCAGGCAGGCATTTGTGCCACTGAGCTAGATGTGGCCCATATTTTATCATCTTTTAAGTGGTTTCTACCAGGTTTGCACCTTTTATAAATTCAATGATAATCACATGGACTGATGGAGTCCCTCCCAGCCTTCCAAACTTGCTGTGTAGTTTTATTTACTTATTTGTATATTCACTTACCCAACTTTCATTAATGTGTATGTGCATAAAAAATGTGAACATATAGGGAAATGACTTGATTAATTTTTGTAAAGTATACGCTCATGTAGTGCAATCAACAAGCAGATCCACACCAGGTACTGAAGGAACCAACTTTCTGCACCTTTTGACATCAGCCTCTCCCTCCAAAGGTGGACAGTATTTTATCTTGACTTCTAGCAGTGTATTAATTTTACCTGTCTTGTATTTTATGTAAGTGGAATTCCACAGTACATACATTTTGTGTTTGCCTTTTTGAATTCCACCTCGGTTGTGGAGCTTCACGCATGTTGTTCCAGGTAGCTGTACTTTTTTTGCTCTTGTTGGTCCACAAACTCTCATTATAGGACTAGTACCCAAATTACTTTCTATCTTTGCTGGACTTTTGGATGACATGGAATTTGGGATTGTTATAATTAGGCTTACTCTGAATATACTATTATATATGTAATGTCTGAACATATAATCGTTCTTTGACTGAATATATGACTAGGAATAGAATTAGTGGTTTTGATTTGGTGTATCATTAAGTATTTGTCTTCACGAGAAGGTTTAAGACTGTACAAAAACTAAATACACTGCAGTCTGTAGCCTTGTGTGTGATTTTGCCTGATAAGAATCAATTTCATTGAATATTAAGGCTATTGTTCACATGTTTAAAATTTTTGATTGATACAGAATGAGGAAATTTTTGAGTTCATCACTACTAACAACAATCGAATTTATAAACACTGAAGATTTTATTTTATTCCCTTTTAATACTCCAATGTATATTTTGCTTTAAACTGAACAAAGCCACGTAGAGAAAATATCCATTGTTAAACTTGTTTTGTAGAATCTTGAACTTAATCATCTCTCAAAAGCTGCAATTGAAAAGAAAAAATTCAAAAAAAAGAACTCCACAGACAACTTTTTTTCTTTCTTACTGTTACGATTCACATTTACTCAATTATGCTTCTCTGAATAAAGTTAGTTCTGTGTCCACTAACTTTGTGAACTTAAATGATTTGTATGAGATCTAATCATATTGCTGGGTCCCAAGGCACTCTGGAATCTAACTATGCATGTCTCTCTCTGATTTCCATACATTGCTTCTCAGAGAAAACCAAATGCATGGCCAACTTCCCTAATGAGAGCCACCAGGTCCCTGTGGCCTTGTGGCAGTGCCCTCTTTTCTCTGCATCATTTCAGTTCTGTGCTGCTGTGTTTTTCCACCCCTCTCCCTGAAGTATCCTCTCCTTCAATTTCCCCTGCCCCTAAGGAGGCTGCTTCAAAATTTGTTTATGTATCAAAATAGTTGAAGAGTAAATTAATTTTCAGCTTCAATTTACCAAGTTCCTTTCAATTCTTGTGACTTTTTATTTCCTTTTCAGACCTTGGACTTTTGTAACTAGCAAAGGCTTTGAAAATAGAAAGAGAAGAATAGATACTGATTAATGAGTTGATAGACTGTCTCCTCTAGGCTTAGTTTATGATTTTGTGATTGAATGACTTGCTACATTTTTTTCATGGGTTCCCAGTATATGATTGTTACATTACACAGAAAGAGACATAAAGGTTTGTAAAACCCATACTCTTAATATTTGTGCTTCTTTTATATAAGAGACTTAATGGAAAAGCCAATATAAACTCTCAACTGAGTGTTGTTTAATGGCAATAAAACATATTTCATACCTCTTTATATGTGAAGAATCCAATATATTGGCTAAGACTTAGCAGAATTTCTTTCCCCTCTATAATTTTTGCATATACTCTTCATATACAAAAAAGGTAGTTTGCATTTAATGTATATTAACATATATAGACACGCAAAATAAAAGGCAAATATTTATATACATTAAGAATATACATGTAAATATATGTGTATTTTTCTCTATACATGCCTGTGTGTATGTGTGAGAGAGAGTAACAAAGGAGAGAGAGAGAGATTGAGAGAGAGAGAGAGAGAGAAAGAGAGAGAGAGAGAGAGAGAGAGAGAGAGAGAGAGAGAGAGAGAGCGCTCAAACACTTCTATAAAATCTTAGGGCAAGATTTTTTTGAAAACTGTGGCCAACAGCTCCCAGGGATTCCCTCTTCGGTGTGCATGCTCTGTGTAATCCCTTACCTTTGAGCATGGCCTGGCTTAATGATTTGTTTTTCAGTAATAAAATATACCATAGGTAGTGGGATGTCACTGGTGGTTACAGATTGTAATGTCCATATTTTTAGCAGATTCCCCAGTTGACTTTCTCTCTTGTTGTCTTTGATTAAGCAAGCTCATTTTTGAGAGGATCTGTGGAGAAAGCACTGAGGCAGACTATGACAAACAGCATCTAGAACCTCAGGTCACCAGTCCCAGGTTTTGCAGATGTGGGTTATTCTGGCAACTGCCCTTGGCTGCAGATGGGTCCTTCCCCAGCTGAGCATTCAGATGAGACAACAATCTTTCACATGACTTCAATGATAGCTACTTAAGTGGAAGAAGTGTGAGTTGCTTTAAGCCATGTAAATTTCTTGTAGTTTGATATGTAACTATGGATCACCCTGTAAGCTCACATTCGTGAAGTGTATACTCAACGCTTAGTAATGGAATGGACAACTCAGGTACGTAATCTCTTTGGGCTTAACAATCGTTCTGTAAAGAGAAGCTTTGGCTTGGATGTAGGTATGGCCATAAATAGCAAACTTGGAGGGGAACAGTTTTCAGGTAGAGCAGCTCATCTTGTCCAAGGTTGGATAGAGAAAACATTACAAACCTGGAAGACAGGCTATTAAAAATAAAATGAGATGAAAGATGGGTTTTCATGGATTAGCAATAAGATAGAGGATTGTGCTCTTGGTGGAAAGAGTTCAATAATACAGTACAGAAATAGCACAGAAATGTTTCCTTAATGGAAAATAAAAGAATGCAAGGAAGAAATAAGCCATGATCTATTTAAATAATATAGTAGGGAGGTATAAACTTACTTTAAATTCTCTTAAGAAAAATCAGCCAATGAGGTTACACAAAGGGAAAGAAAACAAACCACAGAGAGTTAAAATTTTAAAGTTTTTACTGGCCACTTGAAATATGTAGCATATTTTTTCCAGGAAAGCAGTGTTTTAGGGCTGGGGATATAGCTCAGTGGAATAAGCGCTTGCCTAGCAAGCGCAGGATCCTGAGTTCGATCCCCAGTACCGCAAAAAAAAAAAAAAAAGGCAGTGTTTTATACGGCTAGCAAGTTTCTGTTAGCTAGAAATACATCTAACAATTATGCAACTGAAATATTACACTTTTATAATGAAAATAACAGCACACTAGATGCTTAAAATGATACATATGAGGTATTACGACAAAATGAACCCCAATAAGATAGAAAAATAAATGGATTAAAAATATTTTCTCAAGAATATCAGTTTTAATGGACATTTCCTGAAGATTCCAGACTTTGTTAAGAACTGTAAAATTGATATGATGGGTTCTATAGTGTTATTTATAGTTCCACCACAAAATATCCTACTTCCGCTTGAAAGGAATATATTGATAGAACTAATCTTGTTCATAGCAGATGAGAATAAGGAGGAAGCAAGGGTGAGAAAATTTTGTTTCAAGACAATTAGAGAAGAAGGGAGGGAGAACACAAGGAAGAATATAAGAAAATAACTGAATACCAAAAGGGTATAAAATTCTTTCAGTGGAAGAATCATCTCAATTAGATGTACAAGTGAATCTGTAACAGGAAATGTCCCACCCCCAACCAGTATACTTCCGTTTTTTAGTTCCCCAGGTAATATTTCCTACTCCAATTCCCATTGCTTCTGGTCTCTTAGAAATGGCTGGTAAGTATAAAATACAGCTGGTCATTGTGATGTACACTGTACAGACCAATCCTCAATTGACAAGCCATTCTGCCTCTGCACTTCCTGTTACTTACTTATCCACTATAAGCACTAGACCATCAGAGATGAAGGCCTGATATCCTGGGAATGATCTCCATCAGTGCCCGTCAACATAAATGTCTGCCTTCAAATCCTAGGTGTTGTTTTGTTGTTTCTCCTTGTGGTTGCAAATCCATCACAGGAGCAAATAGGAATGCAGTATCTGCAAATTACCTCTGTGTATGCTTAGTCACTTCCTAGGTCTCTGGTTTCTCATTTTAAAACTGAGATTATAATGTGTGTTTCCATTTTAAACCTCCTAATGTATGTCCTAATATATGTGCAATTCCTTACTGCTTGACTACCATGGCAGTAGATTCTGAATGATGTTTGTTGAATACAAAGCTGAATCTATGTAATCTTTTTGGGAGAAAAAATGGAAGTCAGTCACAAAAGCATTTGGATTATCCTTTTCTCAAGGTAGATGTCTCTAGTAAAGTACCAAGGTTAATTCTAAGTATCAATTGCACCAGAAGAAGGGATAGACAGCTTGCTGATAATACAATTATTTCTATATGGGTCAGCACTTCCAGTCATGTGAGGGCCCAGGTCGGACCAAATGGCAGAGGAAGGGTGAGTTTCACTCTCCATTGCTCTGGGACAGTCTCACCCGCCCTTGACCTTCAAACCTTTAAATACTTAATGACACTATGACTGGCCTAGTGTTTACGCTAACTTTCCATCTCTGTGACAACACTCTTTGCATGTACTCTTCATACACAACAATACTGAACAACAACAATTTAAAAGCAAAAGTCATTTCAGCTCCTAGTGTCCAACGCTTCAGCCCATGTACACTTGGCTCCACTGAGTCTGGTCCCACGGTGAGGGGGGCATCTCTTGGCACGCATGTGGAAGTACAAAGTGGTACAGTATAGCAGCTCAGCTCATGGCACACAGAGCAAAGCAGAGAGGAAGAGAAGGGGCAGGGGACAAAATGTATCTTACAAAGACAGGCCCTCAGCAGTGTAGCGCTCCGCAGACACCGCATCTTACAGTTTCCATCTATTGTTCCCCTTGTCAATAGCACCATCAGCCGGGGATCAAATTTTCAACATATGAGCATTTGAGAGACATTTAAGATCCAGTCCCTACCAGTTCTTTACCCACCTGACCCCCATCCTAGGTTCTCTGATGTTTGGTTTTGGACTGGAAGTTATACCTTTGGCTTCGCCAGCTTGTAGATGTCCACTATGGGACTTCTTAGCTTTCATAAATGCATGGGGTATTTCCCCCAATAAATTCTCTCTCTCTCTCTCTCTCTCTCTCTCTCTCT
>PVLD010012286.1:19267-55390 GCA_004027595.1 Dinomys branickii | reverse complement strand
ATGGCAATCCTCCTGCCTCAGTCTCCTGAGTGCTGAGATTACAGGTGTACGCCACCATGCCTGGCCTGAAATATTTCATCAGCTGAAATGTGGAAGCACTACAAGCAAATGTAAAGCCAAACACCTCCAAACTGCGAGCTGCCCAGGACAGCGGGTGAGGAGACCAGAACAGTCGCGTAAGCAGATGTGGTGAAGGCTGATGTCTGCCGGAGCTGAGGCCCTCGCCGCCCGCAAAGCCTCCTCAGATCCTTTGAAGAAAGCGTCATTTCCTTTCCCTCCCCTCCTCAGGGTGGCCAGGATAAATCAAGCTCAAAGCACTATAGAGAAGAGTCGCTCCCCCGAAGCTATTTTTAGCTCGCCCCTGTGGGCTTAGGTTTCACATTTTAAGTTTGTTTTTGAAGTTTTCTTCCAACCCAAATAAACACAGGCTCAGAAATGAAAGGACTCCGGTTATTTTCTCCGATTCTCCAGAGGGTGGACGGCGAGGTCGGCTCCTGCGGAGCTGTGGGTGGTTTGGCCAGTGCGCCTGCCTCCAAGAAGGTGCTGGCCGGCGGGAAGTGGGCAGCTGTGTGCTGCAATCACTCCTGGTCACGGTCATCAGGCCACGTTCAGCTCCCGCTGGGAGCGAGCCACTTCCTCAGACTTTCACTACCTTCAAGATAACACTACAGAGAAGCTTGTGGTACTTTCTGTTCCCACCACATTCAACCTTTCTACCTGGGCCCCCCACCCCATTTGGCGAGCACAGTTACAACCCACGATGAAAGGAAGCACGTTTCTTTCTTTCTTTTTTTTTTTTTTTGCGGTACTGGGGATCGAACTCAGGACCCTGCGCTTGCTAGGCAGGTGCTTATTCCACTGAGCTATATCCCCAGCCCCAAGGAAGCACGTTTCATTCGGTTCTTCCACTCATCCACTCCTTCTCAGGGAATATCTACTGCACGCCCGTCGCACATTTGAAAAGCCCTCCCCTCAGGGCGATTCATTTCTAGCAAGAAATCTAGTTAACTAGTAAGTACAAAAGTTGCCTAATTTATAAATCGATGCAGAACTGAGTAGAATGTGCTGTGTTTACTGTAATGATTTACTGTAATGACACTTAATGAGGTAATGATGATTATGACTACCAGACAACTCTGCTACAGTACTTATTACAGGCTGGGTGGTATGCTAAGCACTTGATATATTAGCTCATTTTATGCATCTCTTTTACAAATGCGGGAACTAAATAACTGAAGGATGAAATACATTTCAGAAGCCTGGCAGTCAGGCTGGGGACATAGCTCAGCAGTCCAAGCACCTGCCTCGCAAGCGCAAGGTCCTGAGTTCGATTTCCAGTACCAAAAAAAAAGAAGCCCTGCAGCCAGTTTAGGGCCAAGGGATTTGCAGGTCAGCCGTGTAGACTTTTAGAATCGCCCTGAGCCCCACAGACTGCTTTACTGTCTTCCAGACGCCCCATAAAAAGTAGGCAAGCTGATTCTGAACACTGAGAAGTGCCAGCAGGGACAGTGCTGGGTGGGGATGTGGCCTGGGACTGTGGGTTGGAGGGGGCTTTTTTTCTTTTTCCTTTCTGAGACTGGGTCTGGCTATGCAGTTCAGACTGGCCTTGAGTTCACTTTGTAGCCCAGGCTGGTCTTGAACTCGCAATGATCCTCCTGCTCAGCCTCTTGAGTGCTGGGATTATAGGCATGCGCCACCACGCCTGGCTTAGAGGGGGCTTTGTGCGTGAGTGTGTGTGTGTGTGCGTGTGTGTGTGTGTGTGTGTGTGTCTGGAAGCCTAAGCAAATTCCGCAAGGTGGAGGAGAAAACTTTATTGGCAGAGAGGAGAACAAATGTGGAAGTTGGAGGCGGGGAGAAGTGTGGCACATGTCAGGGACAGAGAAAAGGCCCGTGTCCAGGGCACACTGTCCCTAGGCGACCCCAGCAGAAAGCAGATCCTAGAAGGCTTTGGGTTCAGGCTCCTGAGGGGATCGTCTTGTTCAAAGTCTCGGGCGGCTTGTTGTGGCTGGCATCTCCTGTGGAGCTGAAGGACCGCTCTTGCAGTTGAGAACTTTACAGCAATTTCCAGTCTTTCTCTCCTCTGTCTGTGAGTGACTGAGCGGGATGAACCTCCCCATCCCGACTGGTGGTGTGACCTGGTGACAGCTCTGGGCGCAGGACCCATGGTGGGGATGAACTTACAGCCCAGCAAGCTGCTCTCACACTAACCTCAAAACTTCCCCAAAGTGCTGTTCCCTTGGTTGTAGTTTCAGAACAAATTCTGAATATCAGGTTGTTTTCTTGTGATTTGCATGATTTCTAAAAATGGGGCACAGGAGTCAAAAATAAGGTGAAAAAAGGAGTCGGGTTTTATGTAACCATTTTCCAGTGAATCAAGATCTTTCTGTCCTTGGCATTTGCCTCCACAGAGGGAACCCTATCAGGACTGGTAGCTGTGGTGGGAAAAGACTTCAGTTAAGGGAGAATAAGGAACCTGCTCAAATATTTCGCGACAGAATTTGATGCACTGTTTGGTCCCCCACCCCCCGCCCCCACCAGAAGTGACGCAATTGGTTGTAGGCTGAATAGCCACCGTTGATAACCCTGACCTCCAAGCACACGGGCCCACACTGCTCACTGTGCTGGGCAACGAAAGTTCACTTCAGTTGCTCTGGAATGGGTTACACTTGGAGTTTCTCCACAGAGCATTTGTCAGGAGAAAAGGAAGAGTTCAGGCAACTTGCTTTAGAATCCTCAAACTCCTAATTGCTCCATGGCAACCTTGGGGGAGTTCCTTTCCTCTCCTGGGCCTCTCTTCATCTATATAATGAGCACAAGGGCAGACATTTTGCAGCTCATTACAGTGACATAAAGAAGTGAATTCAGAGCCAGCTGTGCGTAAGACCTCCACAAACACTTCTGTTGGCTTATTTTTCCACCACTCCCTTCTCAGTCCTCTATCTGAGACTCCAGTGTCCCTGGCCTGTCACTCAGGTCTATGTGACCCTAGGTCTCCCACTTCAGGGCTGTAGAGAAGCTCAGGGGTAAAGTGTGTGCTTAGCATCTGGGAAATCCTGGGTCCCATCACCAGCATCACAGAAATGAAAACCTTGGTCAGTCTTTGAGATTCTTTTATTATGTTCAGGGTTAGAGAAGAGAAACTTTTTACTTATAGAAGTAAATCCCCTTTTCCAACCCAGGACATTTGCATACACTGCTCCTCTGCCTGGAGTGCCATTCTGCAGACCACCCACCCCTGGCATGGCCTCCTTGAATTGGTATACATACCCGATTTGTTCAGAAAGCCCTCTCAGTTACTCTTTTTATGGTCTAGTTTTGCTGTTCATAGCACTCAGCAAAACCTGATTGATCATTATTAAAATGTTTTTTACCCATCTGCCCCTAGAACTATAGGCTGTTCGCCACACGTCTGTTTGTGTATGCCCCAGCAATTAGCACAATATTTTGCATACAGTAGGTACTAAATAGGTACTCACTGAGTCTGTGATGGCTCCTGAATTTGTAAATTGGTGACCACATTTGGTCCCAAACCTCCCATGTAGAGGCAGCTGAACTTCACTTGTGTTTGACTGGCAAGAGCTGCTTTGCTTTGGGGTGATCGAAACATTTGCTATCTTGTGCACCCCCAAGAGTGAGGCTGAGATGTCACGTGATGCCAAATGAAGCATCAGACAGGGCAGCTCTTTACATCTGTAAATGCCTGAAACCCTTACAGCACCAGGCCTTGGCTCCCAGAGAGGAGAATTCAGTCTCTCAGTGCAAGACATGCTGGGGTGTACAGTCAAGTCCACTTAGCACATGTTTATTCTAAGTCGTGCTTTTCTTTGTTTCCTGTAAGCATCGCTTCATGCCCCTCCAGGATCTAGGTTCAGGGAAACACAGGAGACCATTAACATATCAATGGAGGGATCTCTTTGGAATCCAGAATTTAGACTAATATTTGCATCTTGAGCTCAGAAGCCACCCAGGCAAGCCTGCTTATTGGTTGCCTCTAATTTCCCTTTAAAACAGTGTCTAAGGCTGAATAAAAGATTAAGACAGGAGGGCTCAGCTTGTCTTGTGATTTATATTCAATTTCTCCTCCTTTCCATTCAGAAGCACCTTGCACACTGGCCCCCATCCCTGAGATGTTTGGCTTCTGTTCCTCAAGAAAAATAGCTGCTGGTCACCAAAGTCTGCAGTTTAATTGAATTTGTCTTTGTCCGCTTAATCTTCATGCATCTAAAAAGGGGGTGGGAGGGGTGTGTACAGAAGATGCATACCTCAAAGCACACACGAGCATGAGGAGACTAAGCTGAGGAAAGAGATACAAAATGTGCTTGAAAAAATTAAGTGGAGGGTGCCATTTAACATTCCCGTGCTGCTCTTTGCTTCGGGAGTTGTGTCACTCTGGGATAAAGATGATTGTAAAGACAACCTACAAAGGGAACTGTGCTGCATTGCTTTGGAGCAGTTTCATCAGTTTTGTTTTGGCTACACATTTTTTTTTCCCTTTTGGGTGTTGTATGGAAAGTCAGCTTTCCCATGGCTGGTACCAAGTACCCAACATCTATGATTTAAAGCGGGAGAGCGGGTTTATTTAGGCTTGTGGTTTGAGAGGGTTCAATCCATGGTCATCTTCAAGACAGAAGCTTCCTGACAGAAGAAAGCTGCTTAGCTCACGGCATCCCAGGAGCAGAGAGCCGGGGAACTGCCAGAATGGAAGGAACCACTCTCGGAGGCTGAAGTAGAAGGATCGCAAGTCTGTTTGCTTATTTTGGTGTCAGGAATCAAACTCAGGGTCTTGTGCTTGCCAGGCAGGCACTGTGCCACTGAGCTATATCTCCAGCTGGATCATAAGTTTGAACAGGGTCTAGCAGCTTAGGGAGACTCTGTCTTAATAAACAATAGAAAAGGGCAAAAGGGCTGGAGATGTAGCTCAGTTTGAAGATCCTGGTTCAAGCCCTGCTTCAATCCTACAGTCCCAGAGGGGAGAGAGAGACAGACAGACAGAGAGAGAGATTTCTGCTTTGCATAGTGCTTGGTATCTCTATAAATGGTTGGCCATATATTGGATCGTTAATAATACCAGCGTTAATAATAGCAAACATTTATCAAGTTTTGTAGCCATTATACTAAAAGGTTTATATTCTTTATCTTATTTAATCTTCAACACTTGCAGCAAGCTACTCTAATTATTCCCATGAAACGAGAGTTACAGAAGTAAAGGGAAGCTGCCGAAGTGTGTAAAGCGGCAGAGGCAGGTTTGGAAGCTGGGTCTGTTTGAACTGAGAACCTCGCAGGCTGCAGGCTGGCAAGAGAAGCCTGCTCCTCTGGGCCCCTGCTGTGGACCCTCCTTTCTTCAGCGTGGCGGGAGGAGAAAGCGTGGGCTCTCCAGGCAGGCAGCTTGAACCCCAGCCCTCAGTCACTTCATGCTGGTATTGGATTTAACCACTAGTGATAACATCTCCCATGTCCATGGAGGATTCCTGGAAACACTGTCCTTTTAAAAAAAAAAAAAAGATTTAAAAAAATGAAAAAGCATTTATTTGTCCATGTTTGCAGCACATAACAACCACATTCATGGTGGGGAGTTGGTGCACGCACAGAACACGTCCCAATTCTTTTTCCTTCTCCTCCTCATCCCCTTCTCCTCTCCTTCCACCTCTCGGTGCCCTTTCCATTCAAGAAGATCTATCTCCCAGACAGTGTCGTTTTAATCCGTTGACTTTGGTCATTCAACCCAGGCACTTTCAGGTAAGTGATTAAAGATGTTGGAAAGAGTCAGGGCATGGCGGTGCAGGCCTGTAATCCCAGCACTTGGGAGGCTGAGACAGGAGGATCTTTGAAAGTTCGAGACCAGCTGGGCTGCAAAGTGAGCTCAAGTCCAGCCTGAATTGCGTAGCAAGACCCTGTCTCAAAAAGACAAAAATAAAAAAGAAAGAAAGAAAGGCATTGGAGAGAAACAAGACACTGGGTAAGCTCTTACTATGACTGTCACAAACCCTCAGAGGCCCCACTTTCCTGCGCAACGAAACAGAAATCCCAAGTAGTGAGAAGGGAATAATACCAAGTGACAGTTAAGTTGGATTGTCAGCTTGGCTGGTTTGAGAGCTTCTAGGGGAGTCATGGAGGCGTGGCCCTGGGGACTCTAAGTAGTTGCTGGTTCCTTCTGTTCTGGTAGCTTTCCCGGCTGTCTGCTTCTGGGATGCCATCAGCTAAGCAGCTTCTCCTGCCCGGAAGTTTCTGTCTTGAAGATGACCATGGACTAAACTCTGTCAAACCATAAGCCAAACCATCCTCTTTAAATGAAGGATGCCGGGTATTTCCTACCAGCCATGGGAAAGCTGACTAGTGCAACACCCTAGGATGTCACCCTCTGAGATAGTATCACTTCTGCTCTTAAAGAAGTCTGGTGATACCCAAGATTGGAAGCTGAGTGTGCAAGAGGTGGTCATGTGTTTTCGTTATAGCTTCTCTCTTTGGTGGGGGGTATTACAGTAAAACTAAAAGTTTTATGATTTATGACCACTCCAGGGCTGGGGATATGGCTCAGTGGAATAAGCACCTGCCTAGGAGGAGCAGGGTCCTGAGTTCGATCCCCAGTACTGCCAAAAAAAAAAAAGAATGATTTATGACCACTCTTGCTGCAGTTTAACTTGATTGTGTCAACTTGACTGGCTTAGGATCTGCCCAGGGGAATGGGTAGGTAACAGATCTGGGTGTCCCTGTGTGTGTCATGGAGGTGTGAACTTGGGTACTGTGTCTGGTCACTGGCTCCTTTTCCATGCTCTGCTTCTGGCTCCCATGAACTGAGAAGCTTTACTCTACCAGGATTTTCCTGCCTTGGAGTCGGCTGACCATGGACTAAATCCCCTGAAATTATAAATCAGAGTGAACCTCCCCTTCTTCAGTTGTGGGTGTCAAGGTATCTTGTCCTAGTGACCAGCATGCTAAGATACCCCCAAGCTCATATGCTGAGTTCCTAATCCTCAACATAAAGGTACTAGTACAGGTAGAACCATAGCTCCGCCCATTTGAGTTTGGACAGCACCCTCCAACCATTCCTCCTTCCGTTGTCCTAAGAGAGGTAGAAAATAACCTAAAGAAAACCAGGAAATCTTTGAAGCTCTAGGAGAGACCACATGTGCTTGAATCCCCTGGTCTGACCTGTAGTCACATTTACCCTACTTGAACCTTATTAAGGGTTCCTAAATATGCACTATATCTTATACGTGTAACTCAGATCGGAGTGAATTCTGGGACAAGTATGCCTGTTGACAGCCCCTGAGGTGATTCCTCATCATCCTGTCAATCATTACAGTCAGTCTAACCTAAGGGCCCAGCGGGAGGCTCCCGGGCTGGGGTGCACACCCTGGAAAGCCCTGTGTATCTGCACGCCGTGTGCTTCCTGCTGTCATGGTGTCTGTCTTGGTTACTTTTCTCTCGTTGCTGAGACAAAATACCCAACGCCAAAAATGAAGGAAGGAAAGGTTTATTTAGCTTACAGTTTGTGGAGGTTTCAGTCCATACTTGGCCGGTTCTGAGGCAGAGCGGCACATGGCTGAGGGCGAGCGTTCATGGCAGCAGAGCACAGCAAAAACAACCGGAGCAAAAGGGAAGAATGGCTCCAAGCAGCCTCCTTTTCTCCCCTACATTGTAAACAGCCTACCCCCACCCAGGGGGCGTGTAGCTCTCACACAGTCTCCTTGCCCTCCTCTTCCACAGGCTCAGGATGTGTACAAAGTAAGCACCCTGGCTTCCTGCTGAATCACATAGTTAACCTTTTAAACTTCCCAAATCAACACAATAAACAACATCCAAGAAGGGTAAGGGCGTTGATCCTTTTCACCCCAAGATCTACAACTGCTGAGTTACTCAGCTAAACCTCCAGACTCCCCAAGTTGACACAATGTATCAACCGTAACAGTGTCCCAGCGCTGCTTTTCCGCTTGTGCTACATTCTTGTGGGCACTGACTTGCCCCGGGGGCACTTTCCCATGGTCCTCCGTAAACGGAGTTACTCTTCACTGGCTCTTGGGCTGTGCAGTTGCCAGCCTTTGCTTGTTGTACCCAGGAGCCTGGAGCGCATCAGGTGGATTGACAGCAGTCATGGGGCTGGCTAGGGCCTCTGGAAGGAGATGGGGTTATGATCAGGGAGCCCTCATGAGCAGGAGGGAAGCCCCTACAAAAGGGATTTCAGAGAGCCCCTCACTTTCCCCAGTGTGTGAAGGAACAGTGAGAAGCCAGCGGTCTGCTCACGGAGGCAGGTCCTCAAAGAGACCCGGTCACACTGGCATCCCGACCGTGAACTTTCAGGCTGTAGAAGAGTGAAAAATGCACTCCCATGACTTATAAGACCCCCAGTGTATGGTTCTTTGGGATAGCAGCCCAAAAGGGCCAAGAGTAATAATGTATAGAATATTTTCGCTTCAGTCACTAAGATTCTGGAAGAAAGGTCAGATTTCAGAAGGCAAATAGTGAAAGTGCCTGCTTTTTAACGTGGGATGTGCCCCCTGGTTCCCTAATTTCACGGCTCTCTGCGAGTTCTCATTCCCCGTTTCAGCTATTGCTCCATTTCCTTAAACCAGATAACCATAAAAATAGAACAAGAGACATCAGTGAACATTTCCTAAGGCAGGCACCTGGAATCAACAGTCAGGGGGGTGATGGTCTCTGAATCTAACCCAGCGGAAATATATGCTAAACAGGTGGTCCTACAAATAATACTTTGATGACCATCGTATGCTTGCTATGCAAAGAATCATATATGGGATACAATGAGGCAACGTTTGAATTGCGCCTAAACCTCTCCCTTCCCTCTTCCAAGGACTCCTTTTCCATTTACCTCACTGTGGTTTACTGTGTAAGGAGGCTGAGCATAGAGCTCAAATCCCGAGTTAGCGTTTACCGGCTGTGGGACTTTGGGCAAATGACTGAACCCACCTGACCCTTAAGTCCTTCAGCTTTAGAGTGAAGCTAGTAGAATTGCCTAGTCCTAGGGCTGTCTTGAGAGCAAATGAGATGATCTAGCTCAAGCACTCAGCCTTAGAACGGGCACGCAGTGGGCGGTAAGTGAGGCTGGTTGTAGTTATCAGTCTTGGGACGTGACCTCTGCGTGGTTCTCTGAGTTAACGTACTTGAGAGTCCACAACTTTACAAAAGTGACAGGAAAGTAGAAGGGAGATTGTCACCAGACAGGAGGGAGGGAGGACGTGGGAAGAAAGGAGGTGTGAGGGAAGCTGGTAGGAGGCGTGAACATGATCAAAATGCATTACACGCCTGAACTCCTGCCCCTAACATGTGAAAATCAGGAGCAGAGAGGGGTAGGCAAGGGGGGCGATGGGGCTGGGAGGTTAAAGTAAGTTACATGACGTACAAATCTGCGAACACGAAGCCCACTAATCTGTGTAAGCAATCGGCACTGGTAAAAAATGTGGGGGAAAAACCCCACCAGAAGCCTGGTTCCCGCTGTCAGAACACGGGCTCCTCTGTAGCCTTGTCCTTGGGCAAATCTGCCAGCCCCCAGCCCCCGCATCTACAGAGAGAAGATGCTCGTTCGACTGGAGACTCAGATTCCCTGCGCAGCAGGCCCTCAGCTCAGTAAACAGCAGCTGGATGGCTACCGTCACTGTTACCATGATCATTCTGACTTTTAGGCTCTGCGCTGAGAGTGTCTCTTAAATCCCAGGTTTAGTGCTGCGTCTGCATCGGTTTGGACACTTGAATCTGAGTCTCTCTTTTTTTGGGTGTGCCTTTTTGAGACAGGGTCTCTGTGCCATTCAGGCTGGCCTTGAGCTCGCTTTGTAGCCCAGGCTGGCCTCAAACTCGAAAAGATCCTCCTGCCTCAACCTCCCTAGTGCTGGGATTACAGGTGTGCGTCGCCACGCCTGGCTCAAATCTGAGTCTTTCTCTGAAGAATGAGTTGTCCTTAACTCCTGAGGTCTTTCCTAGAAGCTCTTTCTCCCTGAGCACGTTTATGAGAGGGTAGAAGAGAAGGGAATCATGTGGGGTCTGTCCTTAAAACGCTTCTCGAATCTCCACAGTTGCTGTGCGACTCACGTCATCTTTCCTTGTGTGATCAGATTGTGTTTCATAAACAATATCCTAGGCTGCGGATATAGCTCAGTGGAATAAGCGCTCGCCTAGCAAGCGCAGGGTCCTGAGTTCGATCCCCGGGACCGCAAAAAAAAAAAAAAAAACAATATCCTCTATGTTTAAACATCTTGAAACAACCTCTTGTCAGTGACTTGACATGGACCAACGTTAATGCCTTGTTTAACCTGAGTCTTCCCTGGTACACAGAGCCAAATACCAACTGTTTACGGCAGCATTAGGCTAAGAAGATACCTGTATTTTTCCAAATATTCTTTTTACATTTGAAACAGATCTTTGCTTTTCTTAATTTTTTTTTTTTTTTTTTTTTTTTTTTTTTTTTTTTTTTTTTTTTTTTTTTTTGGTCTTTTTGAGACAGGGTTTCACTATGCAGTTCAGGCTGGCCTTGAGCTCACTATGTAGCCCAGGCTGGTCTCGAACTCACAATGATCCTCCTGCCTCAGCCTCCTGAGTGCTGGGATTACAGGCATGTGCCACCACACATGGCCAGTTCGTTGGTTTTCTAACATCCTCCCGTAGACAAATGTCTATCCACTGATTGTCTCTTGGAACCTTCTAAAACTGAAATCTCTGTTGTAATTTTAGAGATCTTGTTTATCTTTGTTGCTAAACTTCAGTTTTCTTCACCCGGAATTTTCTAACACTAACACTGCCAACTCCCCCATCCTTCTGCAGCTCCTGCCCGCACCACACTGGCCCATTAGGGAGAACTGGGTATTTTAAATTCCTTCCTGAGATGTGGTTTTCACTAAATTTTAATTATCTCCCATGGAGATAATTACCTCCCATGGAAGGGTTAAAGAAATCCCTTTGTTCAGGAGCCCTCCTGCTTGTTCTCACGGGGGCTCTTGTCCGTGGAACTTGTGTGGTCCGTGTTAAGCAGTTGATTCTCTTATCTGCAGTGGGGGCGCGGGTCCTGCCCTGGAAAACAGGGCCGGGGCTTCGGGCTCCCCGGCAGCCTGTGTTTTTGAGATCTGTAACTTCAACTGGACCACGTCAGCTCCTCCCCACGGGTTCCCACTGTGCTCCTCATAAACACAAAGCTCTCGCTGTGGCCACGGTGCCATCTCTGCTCGTCCGGGGCCACCTCTGTCGCCCTCTGTTCTGTCTGTTTGGGTAGAGCCCCCACTCCTGCCTTGTCTTTCTGGAACAAGCCTGTCCTGGCCGCAGGGCCCCCGTGCGCCTTTCCTGTGGCTCCACAGCACTGAACAGTTATCTGCATTTGCCTTATTATTATTATTTTTTGGCACCAGGAATCGAACTTGGGACCTTGCACTTGCCAGGCAGGCACTTATGCCACTGAGCTATATCCCCAGCCCTACACTTGACTTAGTATAGTATCTATTGTAGAAAAGTGACTCTAACTATCAGTAGTCTTGACATTTGGGGCATTCCTGTGCAAATGGGGTGTTTTTGTTTTTTTTTTTTTTGAGACAGGGTCTCGCTATGCAGTTCAGGCTGGCCTTGAACTCACTTTGTAGCCCAGGCTGGTCTCAAACTCACAACGATCCTCCTGCCTCAGCCTCCCAAGTACTGGGATTATAGGTGTGCACCACCATGCCAGCTAATATGGGGTGTTTAACTGCAGCTGTGGTTCCACCTACTTGTGCTAGGAGGGTCTCCCCATGACAATGGACCAGGGCCCTGGAAGTTGGTGTGACCCACTCAGGGCGACATGGACAGAGGTGTTAGAGCTGGAGTCCACCTGCATTGGTCGGCTGAATTGTCCATTTGATCCATTTACTCTAGGCCGGGTTAACACCCAGATAATACAGGGACAACGACGCTAGCTGCTTCCCTGCCTCTGCAGCTCTTGGGCGGAGTAAAGGAACCTCCAGAATCAGGAGGCATTATGGGGGATGGCAGGGCTCTGTCTGTGGCCCAGCCTGCTGCCCTGCTTTATAATTTAAAGCTGGTTTGCTCTACATGTTAGAATAGGGTTTTGCCAGGCGGAGGAAGCAAGAAGGGCATCCTGGGACAGGTGTCAACAGACATTGGCTGGATCTGTTTTTGTAAATAAAGTTTTATTTGAACAGAACCACACTGTTCATACACTGTGGACAATTGCTTTCACTCTACAGTGGCAGAAACCATGTGGTTCCCAAAGCCTAAAGTACTTGCTGTGTGGACCTCTATGCCTGCTATACAGATTAAACAGTTAAGCTGCGAATCACCCGCTTGCATTCAAATTCCAGCCACGTAACCTTGGTTATACCTATAAATGGGGACTAAGGTTGATGTGAGAATTGAACTCTGTAACCCTAGTGGCTGCTTCCTCCCTAATAGCTATTGGTTTCTCTGTGTCTCCTACATGAAAGATCTCCAGAGGTTCCCCGTCTGCTTGACACCTGAGATTAGTATCCTACTGGAGCTTTTCTGTCCTTACAAAAATCAAACAAAAATATTTGGGGAATGTAGGCAGCCGCTTCTCTTGATCCAGGAATAAAGACCCAAAAGAGCATCAGCAGTCCATGTTCAGCGTATGTGATGTTTATTAACAGCCAGAGCCTCTCAGGACGTCCCCCGGGGCATGCCGCGGGGCTTGGTCTTTGATCTCTTCTGGGCACCATTTTGCCTCAGTACTGCCGAATTTAACTATTCAGATTAAATTTCCAGGAGACAGAATATCGGCATGAAAGGATCAGGCATCTCAGGAGTCTCCCTAGCCTCACATGAAGGACTGGAAGAAATAAGACTCCCCTGACCAGCCCCTGATGTGGACTGTGGCAACAATTATTTAAGTCTGGAAGTGGGGAGAGTTGGCCAGACAGCAGATCCTGGGAGGTAGATCTGGGGCTTCTAGTTGGCCACAAGTTCCATTTGGGCCAGAGGCAGACAGCTGCCTGTGAGGAAGGATGTGAGATGAGTACAGGGGCCAGGATTGGCCTGTGAGCACCGTGAAGGTAAAGAAAGGAAGCATGGGCTGGGGACGTGGCTCAGGGGCAGAGCTCTTGCCTTACATGTGCAAGGCCCTGGGTTCGATCCCTGGCACTGCAAACACACACACACACACACACACACACACACACACAAGAAGGCAAGAAAATACAATTTCTAAAGGGGTTGTTGCCAGCGCTGCAATGGCCACAAAGGAGCGGCGGAAGAGTCAGCTTGCTGCGTCACCCGGGAACCATGTCACTGTGAGGACTGATGGGAAGATCTAGCCATAGTTCCTGGGGAAAGAGACAACCAGGGGAGAGCTTGGGACGGTCATGAAGGTCATCCCTGGGGAAGGAGCTGCCTCCGTGTCCCTACTGCTGTTGGGCAGATTTCGGAGAAGGACGGGTGAGGTGCTGGCCGTGGGGACCAGGCCTGCCCGAAAGTGTCCCACCCCACCGCACCGGACCGAATCCGCTCTCTGCCTGTTGGCCACAATGCTCTGCTAGCCGTGCTAACCTGCTGGTGGCTAATGGGCGTCTGCTAGAAGCTAGAGCACTCGGTGTCTCTCTCCCGGGAGGACAGAATCCACCCAAGGGCTGCCGGTCACTGTTGTGTGGTTGGGTCTGGGATGTGTCAATGAGGGCAGAGGGCAGAGGTGACACCATGGTAGCAGCGTTGGTCCACAGGGAGAGAAGGGGCTGACCACGCACAGCAGCGAGGACGGCAGCACAGGGAGGGCTGGCTGGCTCCTTCTAGCGTCCCATTTCTTGGTTCCGGTTCTTCCTAAGGCCTCACTGCTTTCTGGGTTCAGGCCTGATGTGGTGTCTTTGTGTCCTTATCCTAAATATCCCACTTTTCCTTCTGCTCCTTCACCCTGGAAAGTGTCCTGGCCATTCCAGAGAGCAGTGGGATGAAATCACCTACTGGGTTATTTTGAAATAGCTGGTCTTAAAATTGCCATCTTCCTGCCTCAGCCTCCTAGGTAGCTGAGGTGACAGGAGTTGGCCGTGGTGCCTGTCTGAGATTAGTCTCTTCTGACTGCTCTAAGAAATGGCCACACAGCTGGGGTGTGGCACAGTGGTAGAGCACATGCTTAGCGCACCCCAAAACTGATGGGGTCCAGTGGTACGCAGAAAACACTGGCCAAAGGCTTAAAACATAGCCAATTTTTTGCATTAGTGTTTCAGAGGTCAGAAGGCTGAAGTGTCTCACTGGTCTGGTTCCTTTGAAGGCTTCAGGGCATACCTCCTGCATGTTCCACCTCAAATAACCTATGAGAATCTGTATCTTGGACCATTTTGGGGGTGCTATCACCAGGTGCTACAAAAATACGCAAGAACATCTTTGGCTCCCAGTGGCGGAGGCTGTGGGACCAGGACATTCTTGCCTCTGCCGTGGGAGGTGCGAGGCTCAGCGAGTGTGAGGGCAGGAATGTAAGGGGCTGAGATCCTTCGGTTCATGAGCGTGATGATTGGGTGTTCATGCCATTTGCATGAGATGTGCCTCCCTTAAACCTTGTTACGACGTCGGCACATTACCCGTCTGACATGAACTTGGAAAAAAAAAAAAAAAAAGGAATGTAAGGGGCTGAGCTCTATTCCTAAGGACCCCCACCCCCGCCAGAGCCACCCAGCCCTGCCCGGTCATCAGGCTCCATCCTGTGACTTCATTACCTCTTTGCAGGCCCCTTCTGTATGACACTGTATTGGGGCCTAAGTTCCCAGCACATGCTTTTTGGCGGACATGTTAAGCCACAGCGATCTCCATTTAAAATCCTTGACTGAGTCCCACCTGCGCAGTCTCTTGTCCCCTGAATAGTGATGTGGTCACATTGCAGGGGCTCATGGTACCCAGAGGCGTTCAGGGCATGGCACCCTGGTGCCAAGTGCTTTTGCTCTGGACTGTTTTACTTCAATCACCAGAGAGGCAGGAGATGAACTCAGGAAGGGGAATCATGTGCGGGTACAGACCTTTTAGAGTACCCCTTCATCTAGGTGGGTTAGAGGCACCTGCGGTCTCTACACCTCTCTGACCATCGTGCTGGGCTGTGGCCCCATAGCTCACAGATGCCCCATGTCTGGATTATTTGTGTGAATGTCCTAAGTTTGAACTGCTGGACACCAAGTCACACATTTAAAAAACTTTGCGAAACCAAATCATAAAAACAGACACATCACACCTCACTCGAGGTTACCTGCAATACTGTACCTTTTCCTTCCTCCAAATTTGAAGGTATGTGGGCCCTCGTCATGGCTAGCGCTGACCTAACTAACACACGCTTTACTATGTGAGGTCATTTACTAATCTGACTTCTTAATTAAGAATTCTGGTTCGATTCCCAGTATCAACAACAACAACAAAAGAATTCCATTCCTTATTGGGGAAGTGATTTTTATTACTGATAAGCTTTCCTTTGATGAGTGATAAGACTTCCACTAAGGGTCATAAAAAGTAAAGATTTGGGCTGGGCTGGCTCAGTGGGAGGGTGCTTGCCTGGTGCGTGTGAGACCCTGGTTTAGAGTGTCAGTAACCACACCCACCACCACCAGGAGGAGGAGGGGGCGGAGAGTAAAAGAAGGAAGTGGGGAAGGAAGGAAGAAAGGACAAGCAAAAGTTTAGCTGATCATGATTTAGAAAACTTGGCCGCCCCACTGATTAGCAAGTGACTAGGCAACTCCTCTGACACTGTTTCCTCATCTGTATAATTTGCTCATAATCTCTGAGTAGGGTTCCTGTCCCAATATGATTGCGGGTGGAAGCACTTTGTATAGTGCCATAGAGGTACTACTTAGGGGTTGTGGATAATTTACCAGAAAAATGGAGGCCTTGCCTCCTAAGGGGTCCAGTTAGAAGTGGTCCCCTGCCAGGTGCAGGGCCAGAGGGGCACAGCGTCTGCATCTGATGCCCCGGAGCGCAAGAGGAGAGGAACAGCCTGAGTTCTGCCTCGGAACTGCAGCACTTTGAGCTTTTAGTGATGGTAAACGTCACTCTTCACAGTGTGCACAGGGTGTCTAAGAGGCCACACAGCCTGGGAGTCGAAGGACCTAGTAAGTTTGGTTTGGTCACCAGTGGGGTGGCCTTAGGACGTGTTCCTTTTCTAGACTCAGTTTTAGCACCTGGCAAACTGGATGGACTGCGTCTGTGGCTCATCTGGGCATCTCAGTAAAAAGACTGGAGGAGAGAAGGGGGATTCCTCACTAATGCACAGAACTTTACTATGTGCAGGCATCTAAGCATTTCTGATTTGGAGCCCTCTAAGCATAAGAGAACAATATAAAGGAAACTGTTTTACAACATTCACGTTTCTAAAATGAACGCAGAAGAATCACAAGTCTGAGCCCAGCCAGGGCCATTTAGTAAGACCCTGTCTCAAAATAAAAAAAAAAATAATAAAAGGGCTAGGGATGTAGCCTGGGTGTGAAGGCTGAGGGTTCCATCCCCAGAACCGTAAAACAAATAGACAAGCGAAGGACTATCCAAACAAGAACAAAGGCAGTGAGGTAGAGTCCTCCTGGCCCTCGTATGACGGTCGCCTGCTTTCCATCTCAGGAGCCAAACGGGCTTACAAGTTCCCAGTTAGCTCCTGCACAGATGTTCTCTGCGGTATTTCTCAGCAGGGGTCTCTGTGTGTGTGTGTGTGTGTGTGTGTGTGTGTGATTCTTGACTGTAGATGACACTTGGCAATGTCCAGAGATTTTGAGATTTTGATGGTCACAACCAAAGGAGCGTTGCTGGCATTTAGCGGGCAGAATCCAGAGACCTTTTAGAGTACAGGAGAGGTGCCCACAGCCAAGAATCACCTGATGTGAGCCGTTAATGATTCTGAGGTTGTAACATCTGGCCCCACGGTTGGATTAGCAAACGCGCCTGCCTCTGCCCACACACACAGCGGGCCCCTCCCTTCATCTAGGGGTAGAGGCGCTGCGGTCTCTACACCTTCTCTCTGACCATGCAGATTGCTCTGTATCTGCATGAAGAGATCTCCCAAGTGTGGGACCCCCAAAAAGTAACCCGGAACAAAATCGAGATCTCTCAAAAAAGCACTTTATTTAAGCTGGTACCCAGCGGTGTCTCCGTTGCAACGCAAGCAAGGAGAGCGCCGGGTGGGCGGATGGTCGGGTCTTTATGCTTAGGAAAGGGAAAGGTGCTTGGAGATGCATACAGAACAGAAAAACGGCGCAGCAAGTTTATTTGTTTTTTTTTGGCGGTACTGGGGATTGAACTCAAGACCCTCCACTTGCTAGGCAGGCGCTTATTCCACTGAGCTATATCCCCAGCTCCAAGCGCAGCAAGTTTAGACATGCAGCTTAAGCAAACTTTTAGCCCGGGGAGGGGGCAAGTTACAGCAAGTTACAACATGTTTGTCTTATAGCAACGGGAGCAAGCGACATCATTTGTTTGTCTTGTAGCAACGGGAGCAAATGACAACATTAACGGAAGCAGGCTACAACACCAAGGTGCAGAATGCTCCTTAGTACAGAGGGGTCATTTACTTGCTCAGTTCTCTGTTGAGAGACATTCAGGTTGTTTCCAACTTCTACAAACAGCATTGCTATGGTCACTGCTTCACTGCTATTCACAGCACGGTGCACAGATGCCCACGTGTCATGTGTTTGTCTGAGGAGTCCCGCGAGTGGATAGCTGGGTCATAGACACTGTGGCTTTACAATGCTGACCAGTGTTACCAAAGTCCTCTCACGGCAGCTGCCTTACATTCACACCAGAAGGCACTTCTTTTTTTTGCTTTTTTGAGACAGGATTTTGCTATTTAGCTGAGGCTGGCCTTGAACTCACTTTGTAGCCTAGACTGGCTTTGAACTCATGGTAATCCTCCTGCCTCAGCCTCCCAAGTGCTGGGATCTACCAGTGCATGCCACCACACCCGGCTGGCAGAAGGTGCATCTTGCTGGAAGCTATATCAACAGAATAGGGCTCTTCTGTCTTTGATTTAGCTTTGTGTAATTATATGCTTGAAACCAGTTGTAATTTCCAGCGATTGCCTTGGCAGCCAACATTCCTTGGGCCAGACACTGGCGGAGGGGTATAAATCTTAGTGTCTATCTTGGAAGGTGGTTCCAGTAGAGGGACCAAGGCCAGCACAGTATAAGGAGCATAAGCAGCTTTTTGGTTTTATGTGGGTCCGGGGGTCCAACCTTCTAATTTTTCAAGAGAAGCCCAGAAACTAGATTCTTGTGCAACAGTTCCTCATTTTGAAATATTGGTTAAAAAATTCAAATATGATTTCACTTGGCATGATGTCCTCAGACTTTGTTAGTGATGTATCCTGTGTGAGAACTTCCTTCCTCTTGGGGCTGGGGATACAGCTCAGTGGCACATGTGCCTGCCTGGAAGCACAAGGTCCTGAGTTTGATTCCTGATACCAAAAAAAACCTTCCTTCCTCTTTTTTTTGCACCAAGAACCTTGCACTTGCCAGGCAGGCACTTATGCTGCTGAGCTATATCCCTGGCCCTCTTTTCTCTTTTTAAAAGTCAAAAAACTATCCACTGTATGTGTGCACCACATGTCATTTCTCCATTTTCCTGATGTGGACACTTGTAGCACTGTAAATGTCAGTGGATAAGGATCTGATTCTTGGCTTTCAGTCCTCTGAGGTAAGCACCTCGAAGTGAATTACTAGGTCATATGACAATTTTATGTTTAACTTTTAGTTTTTTTCTAAAACTTCTGAAAGTTTTAGAAAAAAAACTAGAAATATCATATTTAACCTAGAAATACCAAAAGAAAAGCAGAACAGAGGAAAACATACAACTATAATTCTACCTCTGTTTGATATACGCCATTACTAATTACAAAATGAAAATGAGTTTATTTATTATTTATCTGAGACAGGGTGTTACCATGTAGCCCAGGCTACCTTGAACTTACCATGATCTTCCTGCTTCAGCCTGCCCAAGTGCTGGGATTACAGGCATGCACCACACCATACAAAGTGAATATGAATTTATTTATTTATTGTCTTTTTTTTTTTTTTGTCTTTTTGAGATAGGGTCTCCTCTGCAGTTCAGGCTGGCCTTGAGCTCACTTTGTAGCCCAGGGCGGTCTCGAATTTGCAATGGCCCTCCTGCCTCAGCCTCCTGAGTGCTGGGATTATAGGCATGCACCACCACGCCCTGCTGAATATAAGTTTAAAAGTGAATATTTAGCAAACGCATATTAGAAGAAAAAGAAATCACCAATAATTTTGTATCTGTAGAATAATCACTGTAGATTCTAACTTTTATTTTCAGAGGGTGAAAATACATACCAAGATTCCCAGGCAGGAAGGTGTATGTGGTGGTGAACACAGAACCGTAGGAAGCTGAGGCAGCAGGATCATAAGTTTGAGCCCTGCCTGGGTTACTTAGTGGTTTACTGAGCTTTTATCTCAGGAAAAGGTGCCAGAGGGGAAACTGAAGTAGCTCAGTGTGAAGGCCCTGGGTTCCATTCCCAGAGTATCCACTCCTCCAAAGCTTCTTAGAGAAAATAAGGCCAACATGGTACATAAAAGAAAATCACCATCGTTATTATTATTATTAATTATTATTATTATTATTAAGGCCAGTGTCAAGGATTTCACTAGCCTGGATGGGCTTGTGCCTAACCCTTTGCCTACTTTTTTGGCAGAAAGGGATGTCCTGGTAACAGTTTTACAACTGGAGAAGCTGCTAATCAAGGCTTGTGAGTCACGTGTCAGGGCGGGGCCTCGAACCCAGGCTGTTAACTAGTGCCCATGTTACCTGTAGCCACAACTGCCCCACACAGGTCACACTGCACCTTGTGTCTGGGAGATTTACTTTAGCTTCTGTTGTCGTAAACATCTCCCATATTGTTAAAGTCCCTTGCACGAAATAATTTCAGTCATTACTCAACATTCTGGAGGTAGATTTACCTTCTGGAGTCTCCGCTGATGACATTACCATGATTTGATGTTTACATTATTACTTAATGAGATGAGTAGCTTCGCATGTGTGTGTTGTTATTTTTTGGACATCTTTCTAAAATTAGAACTGCTCAGTAAAATACAATCAAAAAATTTCAGGGTGTTTGCTCTCCACGGGGCAGCTGGCTCCCAGAAAATTTGTGGATTTACCGTTCTCTGTTGGCATCTGAGTTCTTCCCTCTGCCCCTGGCCAGCACTGGGTGCTGGCAATGGAAAAACCAACACCAAAAATTCTTCTTCACATTTTGCAGTTCAGCCTATCATTGTTGTTATGTTACTTTATCATTTAGGGTATTTTCTGGGAAAGTTAAAACGCAAGCTATCTCCAGGGTGGGCAAGCATGCAGAGAACCCTCACTGGTAGGAATTCAGAGTGGTCCAGCCACTTTGGTAAATAGTTTACCGGTTCCTTAAAGAGTTCCAGTACTTCGACAGTCCCTGCTCTGATCCAGCCATTCCATACCTACATATCTATTGAAGAGAAAAGGAAATAGATAGTTCTATGGACTTATACACAGACATTTATAGTGGTTTCCATTGTAATAGCTTCAAACTGAAAATAACTCACATGTCTGTCAACAAACAAGTAGCTGAATGAATTGGGGGAACAGTCACCCGGTGGAATACTACTCAGCCATAAAGAAGGAATGGACTACAGATACATGAGTGGCACGGGTGAATCCCAGAGTCCTTCTGCTGAGTGAAACATGCCAGACCCAAAAGACTTCGCGCTATTAGATTCCATTTAAATCAAACTCTAGGAAGTATACAGCTATGTGCAGGAGCAATGATCGCTACTGACAAAAACTCACCAGTGGCTGCCTGCCGAAGAGGGAGTCCCAGAAGAGAGGGAGCAGGGAGGAAGTACTGGGGAGGACGGGGACGCTCACCACCCAGAACTGTGGCTGTGTCGTGGACGGGCACATAGAACAGATCACTACACCTTTAAATGTGTGTGATTTATTTTGAATTAGTTACCTGCCAATAAAACTGTTTTTAAAATTCTCCCCAATAGGGAAAAGGAACTTTTCTCCATGTTGGTGAGAGTGCAGAGTGGTGCGATCATTTTGGAAATCAGTGTGGAGATTCCTCAAAAAACTAGAACTAGAGATCCCAATCAACACAGCTAGTCCCCTTCTGGGTGTCTTCCCAGAAGAATTAAAAACAGCAGACCGCAACGATACATGTGGATCCATGCTTATAGCAGCACAATTTGTCATAGCCAAATCTTGGAAACAACCCAGATGCCCATCAACGGAGGAATGGATAAAAAAGATGTGGTACAGTTTTATACAGTGGAATATTACTCAGCTATAAAGAAGGATAAACTCAAAGCTTTTATAGGTAAATGGAGGCAACTTGAGACCATACTCTTAAGTGAAATAAACCAGCTGCACATGTGTAAACATTATATTGTCTCCCTAGTATGAGAAGCTGTAATAGTAAATAAGATCCAAAGTGTACAACAGATATTATAAAATGGGAAAAAAACTTCAGAAACAGAAACTGGGATGGGAGAATGAGGAAAAGAAGGCAGGGAAAAGAACACACACACACATATATAATAGCAAACATAATTATACTACTCGTTTCTATTGGTTCATTGAAAGGGATGGTTTGTACTTTTACTGTGTGATCAATCTTGCGTGCCTGTATCCTATAATCGAAGCAACTACTTTGAAAATAACAATATGCAATATAATAACCATTGTTAATTTGCTATGATCTTGTTTTGCAATTCTATATCATTGTTTTCATTGGATTTTTATCTCCTTAATAAAAGTAAAATAAAATTCTCCCCAATAAACTGGGTCTGGTGACACATGTCAGTAGTCTCAGCATTCAAGGAGGCTGAGGCAGGAGGACTGCAAGTTTGAGCCCTGTCTGGGCAATGTAACGACTTAGTGAGACCCTGTTTCAAAATTAAACAAAAAAGGCTGGGGACGCAGCTTAGCGCAAAGACCCTGATTCAGTCCCCACTGCTCCCCATGCTGACCCAAACTGCTTCCAATACTAAAATATTCTCACTATTCTAGTCCTCACTCTTGTCTCCTTAGCGGCGGCACCTACGGTGTTCAGGGGGTGAATCCCACAATCCTGGGGTTGCCATCCAAACAGACAAGGATGGGAAGACACCCCCAGAGGAGGCTGCAGAGTGGCCCTGCCAAGACCTGTTCGCCAGACCCATTTATCAGCCGTCTCTTTTTTTTCTGTGGGCGCTGAATTTATTTGAATGATTTTGCGCCAAGGATCTCTCTGTGTCTGCGAAGGACACCGAGTGCCTGTTGGTCGTGTTCCGAGATGGTTTCTGGTTTTGCAACCCAGAGCGGACGTTTGACACAAGTGGCGTTCAACTTGGATCTGATAACGAATTTCTTGGCAAAGCGCCGCCCGTCACCGAGGAGCATTGCTTCATCGCTTACTCTTTTAGAAAACAGGTTTGTCCAGCAGCTTCTCTCTAATCCTCCTTGTGATTTGTTTCATCAAGTACATAGTTCTTTCAATCGGGCGGTGCCGGCTTCCGGGTGAGGCGCCCCAGGCTTCGCAGGCGACCGGAGGTCCTCACCAGCCAACTCTTGATAGGGTCCCCCTCAGAGAGCGCCTGTCCACGCCCCTTCCCTTATTATTTCAGGTCGTTCCCCTCGCAGCATACCTGCTCCGGGCTCTGCACTCTACCTATATTAAACCTGCGGTGCTGATAACCCGGTGATCCCAGGTACAGCAAGCTCCACTGTTTAGCTAAAGAAACTAACTTTTTTTTTGGGGGGGGAGTAAAAAAAATCTTATCCAGCATCCTTGGGGAGTGGGTAGGGAAACTGAGTTTTCAACGTTTATGCGTCAGATTCCAAAAGTCATGCCCTTCCCCTGCACCCCACGCCCCTGGAGTCTGCCTAGGGCAGAGGGGAGTCCCCACTTGAGGCCGAGACCCAGCAAGCAGTGGATCCTGAGCTGTGATTCTGCTTTACCACACACTCTCTCTGCAAACAAGGCAAGCAGTCTCTTCGCCTCTGCACTCCTGACACTTTGGCTGGACTGTTTTTCTTCGGTGCATGCCCTGAGCATTATGGGATGTCTAAGGTCCTCACTGGCGTCTACTACCCAAAAGCCAGTAGAACGATTCCCTTTTCTGCTGGGAGAACCGAGTCTTTCCCGGCGTTGCCGTTTGTGCGCTGGAGAAGTGGCCCTTGGGTGACAACCACTGGTTGCTGATTAATAATGGATTGCTAAGGCCTTAAAATGCAGTACTTAGATGGCAGCATCAACGGTGATACTCCAGGATCTTTACCCTCAGCCCTTTCTGCTAGCAGGACCTCCTAGTGCAAGTTGAATGTTTGATCAGCACACTTAGAAACCTGGGAAATATTTGTTTAAACATATACTTAATTAAAAGAAAACATGTTTATAATCCTCTTCGCATTACAGAGGCAATCCTCCTGCCTCAGCCTCCCGAGTGCTGGGATGACAGATGTGCACCACCATGCCTGGTCTGTGCAAACTGTTGTTAAACACATTCTCTGCTCCTCATTTGGCTTCTGAGAGAAAACTTGGACTAAGTTGCCTTATAGGCAAAAACTGCATTCTAAACTAGGACCACAACTTAAAGAGTATATACATTTAAACACTCAAAAGCAAGCCAGGTGTAGTGGTATACACCTGCAATTCCAAAACTCTGGGAGGCTGAAGCAGAAGGATCACAAGATTGAGCCCAGTCTGGGCAATTTAGTGAGTTAGCAAGACCCTGTCTCAAAATAGAAAATAAAAGGTACAGGGGCTTCAGCTCAGCAAGAAGTCCCTGGGCTCAACCCCAGGTGCTGAAAAACAAAACAGAAAAGTGGGCTACTGGTATTCCATGGTCATCCCTGTGCCCCACTCAGGTAAGGGCTACAACAAGATTTCCTTCGTTTCCATTAGTGTGATTCAGCCAGGCCCTGGAGGGCCGCTCTGTCTCTTGTTCAAGACGCTGGATGTGTTCTTAGTGAGGGAGGCTTGGCCTCTCTGCAGCACAGACACCAGGCCCCAGTCACAGCGCCTGCAGGAGGCTGCTCACGGCCCTGCCTCTCTTCCTGCCATCTGACTTCCCACAGCCACCATGTGAGCCTCTTTCTGCCCGCAAACTCCTGGGAAAATAAAGCTGCACTCACTTATGGCCGGTCTCCGGGGCCCAGCTGGCTGGAACGAATTGACACGCACATTCTGTGGATATTTCCTGCGTGCCTCTTGGAAGTGCAAACGGATTCTTGTCTTTTCTGTGGTCGCGGGGTCAGGGGAGGACACACTGGAGGATTTTGAGAGCCCCGCGGCCTGTACCTGGCTTGGGCTCCCCCGTCCTGTGACTGATGGGGCCTCTGAATATCATTATATTATTACTGCTATTAACGGAGGCCCAATTTGCATGTGACAATTTGTGAAGATTCTAAGTACAATTTAGACTTTCAACAAACATTGACACCATTCCAGCTAGTATCCCAACTGATTTAGAAGCCTCTCATGGCACATGCCTGTCATTCTAGCACTCTGGGAGGCTGAGGCAGGAAGATCACAAATTTGAGACCAGCCTGGGCAACTTAGTGACAGTAAGACCCTGTCTCAAAAAGAAAAGAAAAAAAAAACCTTCCTACCACCATAGCTGAGTTTCCCCAGTTCTAGAATAGAAATGGAAGCAGATAAAATGCTCATTTTGGGTCTGGCTTCTTTCAAATACTGCGATGTTTTTGAGACTCATCCATCTTATTTATGTATCCTTAGTTCATTTAAATGTTTATCCCCGGGGGCAAAGCCCCTTGTGTGTCTATGTAACACTGTGTAATATCGTCACCTCTCGGGGCATTTAGCATGTTGCCCCTCATTTTGGCCAGTGTGGTGATGGAGTGATGGATGGTTCTGCAGAACTTTGGGGAACACGTCCTGTGTTTCCCTCGGGTCACTTCCTAGGGGTGGGAATTCTGGGTCGCGGGATAGAGAAAAGCTGGGTGTGTAGGACAGAATGTGCCGGCCTTCTCCGCTGCAGAGCAGTGATCGGTTCTGACGGGAGTGTGTGCCTCCTTGCCCGCCCTTTAGTAGCATGATGACTTTTTCTTTTCTTCCTTGTCTGGGTGGATTGATCACAAGGCACGGCTGCATCTCCTTATTCTCCTCTGTGTCGCTCCCCGGTGACGTGATTTCTGCGCGGCATTCTTCCAGAGGTGGCTCCGCTTCCCACTTCCTGCACATGGATTGGATTTGTGTCTTGCTCCTGCCAGCAGGATGCAGTGAAAAAGTGTGCAGTTCTAAGCACTGGCCTCGAGAGCCCTTGCGTGGGTCCATTTTTGCTTGAAAGTGCTGCCGCAGGGGCCCAACTGACCTTTCCAGCTGCAGCAGAGACCACAGGGCAAGATCCTACTGTCTCAGCGGAACCACCACGGGGCAACTTACACCCAGCAACCTCCTAATATAAGAGATCCCAGCCTTCATAGCAGAAATACCCACTCCACTCACAGCCAATTACAGAAGCAGGAAGAACCATTTGGCCAAATGCTTTGACTCATAATAATAACTGCTTCTTGTGTTAAGGTATTGAGCTGGGCGGCGATATGTTACATGGCTATAGCTAACTGGTACATGTCCATTAGGATACATGTCCATTTACCTCATTGTTTATAATTTACTATTTATGTCAATATGGCCAATTTGGTTATCATCTCTGAACCTTAAAATATTTCCCTGTACCCAGGGAGTCACACTGTTTACTTTATAAAATGGTTGGAAGGTAAGATGCGTAACTGAAATGAAAAAAATATAGTGCCTAGTTGATAGTAAGCACTCAATAAACAATCTTTCGAGGTAATAATCATGATAAGTGAAAGCTTTACCTGCTTTTTTTCCTTCAGCTCCAACACACTTTCTCATGACTAATCTATGATTTTAGAACTGGCAGGGCCAGGATGTCCTTAAAATGTGTCCGATTTGGAATATGAGCTCGTTTTCCTTCACCCGACAGTCCTTGGTCCTGGGATCCTATTCAGTTATTCACGTCCATGGATTAAGGAAAACGGAATGGCAAATGCACCACTACATTCTCAGATGCCTCTGCAGTGGCTTTGCACTTTGCCAAATGACCGTGGTGTTGTCAGCACTTGTGAATGCTGGCAGTACGCGAGAGACAAGGTATAGAGTGCACCGCCCAGTCCTCCCCACGGCCCGGGAGGTTTCTATTTGGGACCCCGTGGAAAGTTATTGGAATTCTAGCGAGTCAATTCCAATCTACCACCTCCAGTGCAACCCATGGCAACAATAAAGACGCTAAGGTGTATTTGAGATGATGGGGAGCCAAGGGGTCCTGAGTCCAGCCACAGTGATGGCCATCCGGAACAAAGGCCTCGACCCAGGGCTGAGCCCAGTTTTTGTTCATTCGTGAAGAAGGGAGTGGCTTGAGGATGAGTGACTATGAGAACCGTGGGAAGGAGGTGAGTGCCTGAGCTGGGCCAGGTAGGAGGCCTGAAATCACCTCTGCAAATGCAGAGAAGACTATGCAGAAAGAGTAGTCTGCATGACACATCTGAGATAGTATCTAATGTTTTGGGGTCGGTGCCTCAGCTCTGATGCGTAATCTTTGAAGCCCCAGGAAGTCACAGCCTCTATCTCAAGGCTCCATCCCAGCAAACAGTGTGGAGCATTGGCTCACACATCCCGCCTCATCCCTGCTCGCTCAAGGGAGCCACAGGGGTCTGGGGAAACACTCCTACTGTCCTCAAAGACTACCAGCAGCACCCACCTAGACCAATATTCATCGCTTCAAGGCAGTTGAAGGGATAAGGAAAAGTCCCAGCCAGCTCTGTACATATCAATACATGGAAATAAGGTCAGGCTCAGCCACAATAGAGGCAATGGGCTGGGCGTGGTGGCGCACACCTGTAATCCCAGCACTAGGGAGGCTGAGGCAGGAGGATTGTTTCAAGTTCAAGGCCAGCCTGGGCTACAAAGTGAACTCAAGGCTAGTCTGAACTGCATTGTGAGACCCTGTCTCAAAAAAAAAAGAAAACCAAACAGTGGAGACAATGGCTCCTCTTTCAGGGAGAGTCGCCCAGGTGTCCACCACAGCAAGATGCATGTATGTGGGTGACGGGTGCTGTCTTGTGTGTAAACCGAATCATGGGGTCTTTGCCATTGTTTCCTGTCTTCCCAAACCCACCACCTTCCACCACTGCAAGGGGCTGTGGCTGAGAACCTGGAAGCCACCAAGAGAGGCCTCTAATTCCAGACCCCGCGTGGACCAGGCCTCCCAGACCTTGCCTACCTGCTCGCGCTCCTCAGTTCCCTTGCCGCACTCTCCCCAGCTTGGTGTGCCCTGCCTGGGGGTGTAACGCCTGCGCTCCAACCAGCACAGTGAGTCTGCAGCTGCCAGGAAGCTGGGCACCGGGGCACGGGGCTCTCACACAGCCAGCTCCTCCTCTGCTCTGACCGGTGCTCGAACGTTGTCTCGGAAGGAGCCTAGTCCAGCACCAGTGTGGCACAGCCCTGCCGCCCCCACTCCTCTCATTTCCCCTGGTTTTGACTTAGACCACCAGTCTAGAAACCGGCATCGCCAGCCCGAGGCGCTGGGCTGAGCTTGGACTTGGGCACAGAGAGACCTGGGGCTTCCTGTTAGCTGCACCTTCTCCTCACCTGTGGGGGCCAGGCAAGCTGCTCGGCCCTCTGAGCCCGGTTGTTGGTACCGGTTGCCTGCCAGCCCCTCCCGCCTTGGCCCTTGGGCTCCTTCTGGTCCGCTGGCACAGCTCTTTGCGGGGTCTTCACAGGCCACATGCACTCCTGTGCGGGCTGCTGGCCTCTGTGGGACACACTTTCTCCAGCCATCTGTGAAGCCACCATCACAAGCGCTCAGCTTTTGACGGCGAGGTCATCTCTGTGCACGGGCCTTTCTGGTCCACTCAGTCTGGAAAAGCAACTCCATCCTGGCCCACCCAGTAACACTCACTGTCCACCCCTACCCTACCTCTGCTTTCTCCTAGTACATCTTTTTCCTGGATGGTCCAGGACATACTTGCTTGTTTGTTTTTGAAACAGGGTGTTGCCTGTAATCCCAGCACTTGAGAAGCTGAGGCAGGAGGATCATTGTGAGTTGGAGACCAGCCTGCGCTACAAAGCTAGCTCGAGGCCAGCCTGGACTGCATAGGGAGACCCTGTCTCAAAAAGACAAAAAGAAACAGTGTTGCTGTGCAGTTTAGGCTGGTCTTGAACTCACTACGTAGCCCAGGCTGGCCTTGAGCTCATGGTAATTCTTCTGCCTCAGCCTCCCGAGTGCTGGGATGACAGCCATGCGCCACCACGCCAGGCTTGTTTTGTTTTTAAAAGTTGCAACTGAGATATCATTTATATTCAGCACAATTCATGCACTCAAAGTATCCAAGTCGATGGTTTCTAGTTTGCTCACGGAGCTGTACCACCACCGCCACATTTCTGTGCCTCCGCAAGGAAACCCGCGCCCTTTAGCTCTTACCTGTTTCCGCGTCCACCAACTCCAAGCAACCGCAAACCTACTTCCTATCTCTACCGATTCCCCTCTTCTGGACATATCATGTGAATGCAGTCATACATTATGTGGCCCTGGCTGCTTCCACGGAGCCCAGAGTTTCCCACGTCCGAGTTACAGCACATTGCGGTATCAGTGCTTTCAGTGCATGAAGAGGTGTACGCGTACGTGATCATTCATTCATCCATCTGTCCCTCCCTCCATCCATCTGATGATGGACATTGGGGTTGTTTCTACCGCTTGGCTGTTATGAATAATGCTGCCGGGTCCAGGTCCTGGGGGGACCTGTGTTTCCGTTCTCTTGGGTGTGTAAATGGTTACCCAAGAGTGGCTGTGGGGAGCACTGGTTTGTTTCTTATCAGCCATCGGAGATGCCAGAGAAAGCCTCGCTTTATAACGAAAAGAGGTTCCTTGAGCTCACGCTTTTGGAGCTCCAGGGTGCAGTGCTGTGGTCAACCCAGCTCTCGTGAGCTCAGCTCACAGCGGGGACGCATGAGTGGGGAAGAGGCCACGCTGCCCAGCTGGGAGCTGGCGGGAGTTGGATCGCACAGTGCCTTGTGAGGGCGGCTCCTCAAGGGACATAGCAGCTTCCCTCGAAGCTCCACGTTTCAAGGTCGCCACCACCTCACTGAGCCAAGTCCTGCTCGTGAACCTTTAAGGGGCAAAAACACCAAGCCAGAGCCTATGGTGACTGTGTATTGAACCGGCCAGGGAGCCGCCAGGCTGTTTTCCCAGGGGGGCAGCACTGCTGCACATCCTGAGAACAGCACATGCAGCTCTGGGCTCCTCGTACTCACAGTGGGGGACACCTGGGCCGCTCTCCTTGAAGGAGGAGCAGTTGTCTCCGTTCTGGCTGAGCCTGACCCTGTTTCCATGTACTGATATGTACAGAGCTGGCTGGGACTCTTCCTTATCCCTTCAATTGGCTTTAAGCAGTGCGTATCGGTCTAGGCGAGGTGCTTTGAAGCCAGGCAGCAGGTCAGTGTTTCCCTGGTCCCCCTAGCTCCCAAATAAACATATATGAGCTGGGTGGGCTGGAGAGCCGTGCTTCATGTTGGCAGCTGGGATCGAGCCTCGAGATAGAGGCTGTGACTTCCCGGGGCATAAAAGATCACACAGCAGAGGAGAAGCATGACCCCAAAGCATTAGACACTGTCTCAGCTGTGTTATGCAGGTCACTCCTGCAGATCCTCCCTTCTGCATATTGCAGAGGTGACTTCAGGCCCCCTACCCAGCCCAGCTCACGGCGCTCACAGACTTCCCACCATTCTCACAGTCACTCACCCTTAAGCCACCGCCTTCCTCATGAAGGAACAAAACCGGTTCAGTCCTGGGTGGAGGCCTGAGTTCCCAACAGCCAGCGCTGTAACTGGACTTAGGACCCCGTGGCTCCCTCTAGCTACAAATACAACTTCATGTTGTTATTCTGGCCATGGGTCGCACTGGAAGTGGTAGACTGGAATTCACTCTGTAGAGTTCCAATACCTTCTCCTGGGGTCACAGGTGTAAACTTCCCGCGCTGACGGGAGGACCAGGAAGGCTCTCTGTGCTCACCACCTGTGAATGCTGGACGTGCGTAGCCGTCTGTCTGTTGTCTCCGCCTCTGCTCCTGAGAGACCTGAGGGAAGGGACTCCGTCGGAGGGCTCAGCCTCTTCCCCGACCCTGGAACACTGTGTAGCAGACAGTAAACGTGCGAGAGCGAACTCTACCCCTTTACCTTTCCTAGAACCTCGCATAGAGAAAGCTTTCCAAATTGTTGACGCTTGCAAAGACTCAGTGTGAAACGCACCCTGTAGCTGAGCATGGTGGTGCACACCCATTATTCCAGCATCTGGGAGGCTGAGGCAGGAGGACCACAAATTCAAGCCCAGCCTGGGCAAGTGAATGATTTAGCAAGACCCTGTCTCAAAATTAAAAATAAAACGGCTGAGGATATATAGCTCAGTGCGAAGGCCCTGGGTTCTATCCCCAGTGTGAGGGGACGGAAGGGGACATCTAATTCTTAGGCTGAACTAAAAGTAATTCACCCTTTTCCATCCAAACTCATCCTCCAGCTACACAAACCATGACCTCCTCCTCTTATTTAATTTCCACCGCTGCAAACAAATCTGTGCACTCACATCAAGGACCCAGGGAGTGAATATTGAGAACACGGAGCTAAACCACTCAACAAGCAAGGACCCGGTCGAGCTGTCTGTCACCTGTCCCCTGCCCTTGGGCGTGTGGCGGTTGTCCCAGAGCAGAGATGTAGGTGAACTCCACACCTACATGTGTGCTGGCACAGAGGGGGTTCTGCTGGTCTTTTTTTTTTTTTTTTTTGAGACAGAGTCTTGCTGAGAAGTTTAGGCTGGCCTTGAACTCGCAGCGATCCTCCTACCTCAGCCTCCCAAGTGCTGGGATTACAGGTGTGCACCATTACGCCTGGCCTGTTACTCAGTATTTAGTTCGTCTCTGAGGATTTTCAAACTGGAACCTGCATAACATTGATCCCAGCGCTGCAGGTATTGGGCCATCTGCACTCTCAACACCATGGGCTGGGCCAAGGGACTTGGAAGTGTAACTGGGGGAGTGTGAGTTTAGGCTCACCCCAACTTTCAACATGAGCCAGAGGTCAGACCCTGGAGCTGTGAAAGAGGTGTTCATTTCTTCCAAAAACCACTGAGCAGCCCAGGCAGTGGGTCGAGCCCTCTCCAAGGTGCAGACACATTCTCAGTGATGACAACCCCATACCTGAGTCAGGGAGCTTATGGACTCGTGGGCAGGGCGAGCAGTGCAAAGTGAGACACAGTAAGGTAGAGCTTAGTGTCAGGTAGTGGTAAATGCTCCAGGGGGAACCACAGCAAATGAAGGGGGAGAGAGAGAGGAGCGAGTAGCTATGGAAAGCGTGGCTGGGGGAGGCATGAAAGTGAACTTCACGTGTCAGCTTGGCTGGGCTATCGGCGCCCAGATATTTGGCCAAACATGATTCCGAGTGTGGGTAGGAAGGGGGTTAAGGGTTAACATTTGAATCTCTGGTCAGAGTGAGGCAGACTGCCTTCCACAGCGTGGGTGGGCCTGATGTGATCAGTTGAAGACCTAACTAGCCCCAAAGAGCTGAATGAGAGGGAACTTCTGCCTCTGTTTGAGCTGGGCCACGGGTTCTTTCTTTCCTGCCTTGGAGCTGGAACTTACACCGTGGATGCTGCTGGGTCTCTGGTGGCCGAGCACATATGCTAGGACGTTTCAGTGGACACCGAGGTGTGAGCCAGGTCATTCGAGCAAATCTCGTTCTCTCCATGCTTACGGCTCATGGGTTCTGCTTCTCCAGGGAGCGAATGCAGAAGGCCCCAGTGGGGAGGCGTTTGTGTAGAGGCAGGAGTGATGAGGACCTCTCTGAGGAGTGTCCAGGCAGAGAAAGCAGCCTGTGCCAGCACTGGGGAAAGCGGAGCTTGTGCACAGGGGCAGCAGGAAGGCTGGTGACTGCAGCCCAGCCATGCATGGGGGAGACGAGACGGACAGCACCGAAACAGAGCTGACCCAAGCGCTAGGTGGGGCCGGGCACCAGAAGGCTCCAGAAGGACTCAGCTTGTACTTTAAGTGGGTGAAAAGTTGTAGAGGAGCAGGTCCATGTGACCTCACCCAACCCTTACAATAATATATTGTTTTACTTACTCCTATATAATAGTATGGGGTTACACTGTGTGCTCCCCTGATTCCTCAGGAAAGTGAGACTCAGAGGGAAGAACTCGCCCAGGGTCCCACACACAGTGAATAAACGGTAGCATTGGGACGCGACCCCGGTGTGACCAACTGCCTGGCCTGCCTGCAGCTGACCCCTGTGAGCCCTAGGCAAATCAGGGTGCTAGGTCCCCCCTAAGTCCAGGCTACTTTGACTCCAAAGCTCAGATGCAGTAATGAATGCAGTCCTGGGAGAGAAGGACCAGGGTCGTGGTTGCCCCGACTTACTCTCTGGATTCTGCCGAGGGGAGCACCGTGTCCCCTATGTGGCTGGGGTGCAAAGGGAGAAGCTGGTACCTGCAGCGGCCAGCTCCGGACAAGAGGACAGTGTGGTCCCAGCAGCGCAGTGGCAGAGCCCCTCATGGAAGCTGTTTGTGGAATCTGGAAGGCCGCGTTCTCAGCAGGGCTTTGCCAGCTTCCCAGGCTGTTAAGGCCCAGAAGCATCAACCCAAGTGCTGCTCTGATAAGAGGCTTGAAGCCTCTTGGGCGAGTCTGGTTGGGATAAGTGGGCCCTCTCCTCCGAGCCCGCACCACAGTTTTCTGGCTTCCACTCCCACCTGTCCACGGTCTCTAAAGTGACCAGCGACCCACTTTGTTTTGGTTGAAAGTGCTGGAGTTTCTCAGATCAAAAAACAAAGCAACACAAAGCAAAAGAAGGTGCCAACATGACGAAAACAAAATCAGAACGAACAATCCACCACCACCACCACCAAAATCCTCTCCTGATAGACACACAAAGGTGATTATTTTCTGAGCATCTATTATATGCCACGGCTGTGTTAAATCACTCCTGCATGACAATATTCCCCAGGGGTGGGCAGGGGTGGGCATAACCAAGCCTCATTTACAGGTGAGGCCACTCGGCTCAGTGAGCCCCACGCCCTCTCACCTGTGGGACAGCGCTTTGCTGGGCCAGAAAGAAAATTCCTGAGCCACTCGGTGTCCACAGAAGGCTGGCTCAAGCCGCAGACACAGGTGGCCCTGGGGACTCTGCAGAGCCTATGTAGGGTCCAGGCTACAGCCGCTGCCCAGCAACCTGGGCCCGGGGTAGCCAGACTCCTGCTTCCTAAGGAGAACCGGAAGTCTGAATTTTGATGACATGTTTTGAATCCTTAAATGCCACAGTTGCTCTGAATTTTTCCTGTTGTGTGTGTGTGTGTGTGTGTGTGTGTGTGTACCAGGAATCGAACTCAGGAACTCACGCTTGCCAGGCAGGTGCTGTGCTACTGAGCTACCTCCTTGGCCACTTGGGATTTTTCAAACACCCCACGCAGCACAGATGAGCCACACACGGGCATGGAGTCAATCAGCTGCACGAGCCGCAAGCTGCAGCCCAATTGCTAGGTAAAACTCTCCCCCAACTGAGGATCTGTTCTCCCATAAGTTCCCAGCTCCTAGCCAAGAGCCTGGTACAAAAAAAGCACCTAGGAAATGTTTGTTGAGTGACTAAACAAACAAACAAATCAGTGAAGACAGTAAATGTCCTTCCATTGTGTAGGGACTCCACACGACAGCAGACCGTTTATGTTTGCTGTGCTGTCCTTTGGGCTCATGGACAGCGCCAGGGACAGTACCTGCTGAAGTGCCAAGTTCCCTGGCATTTGTACAACAGTAATCAACCCCGCAAGAAGGCCTTGGTCATCTTCTTGTACCAGGCACACAATTCTTAGCTGGTTTTCAGAAGCCCCCCTCCCCCATGGGTTAGGCTATATTATCAGCTTCGTTCTGCAGAGAGATCAATTCACCTGCTGAAGACCACACAGTTAGAAGTTTTCCATTATTACCATCAGGGTAAAAACTAAAGTCTTGGGAGGGGCCTGTAGCTCAGCAGCACAGCTCCTGCCTGGCAAACGAGAGGCCCTGAGTTTGATTTCTGGTACCTAAAAAAAAAAAAAGAACTAAAGTCTCTAATAGACCCATAGGGTCCACTTCCCCTCCCCATTGCCCATCTGTCTATACTTCTCACTCTTACTCTCAGGTATCCTATCCTGGTCTCTCTGGCTCCTTTGGAGACCCCAAGCATGCTCTGCCACAGGGCCTTTGCACTGACTATCTGCAGGGCATACTCTCTCTAAGATCTTTGTGTGGCTCTATCTCACCTCCTCTAGGTCTTTTCTCAAATGTCCCCTGTTCTATGAGAATCCCCCTGCCCATCTCAGACTGTGGCCCCCATCCATTTCTCTGTCCCATCTCTGTTTTATTTTCCTCCATAGTTTTTTTTTTTCCCAAACTTTCTAAAACAAGACAGACTGAGTGTCCTTGGGACCAGAAGTATTTCAATTTTGGATTTGCTTGGGTTTCTGGAATATTTGCCTATGAGATACCTTGGAGATGAAACCCAATTCCAAACACAAACTTCACTTGTGTTTTGTACACACTGACTTGAGCTTCTGGTATTTTTTGGTATCTTGACTGACTTATCACATGAGGTGGTGGAATTTTCCACTGGTGGCTTCAAGCCAGCACTCTGAGGTTTCAGACTTTGGGGCATTTAGGATTTTGAAGTTTTACATTAGTGATGTTCCGCATGTATGGCATTTGATTTTCAGATTTGCCTACAAGATTAAACTCCAGGGCTGGAGGTACAGCTCAGTGGGCTAAGTGCTTGCCGCTGAGCACTAGGGCCCTGAGTTCGATCCCCGGTCCAGAAAAAAAAAAAAAAAAAAAGATTAAACTCCACAAGTGCGAGGAACCCCTCCCCCACCCTTTCCTTCACTACTTTATCCCAAGTGCTAGAAGCCCACAGAAAGTTGTCCTTGGCTGCGTGCTGGAGCTGAACTCAGGCTGGTGACTGTAAGGTCAGGCTGCCTCACGGTACCACTGTTTCCTAGACGGGGGCAGCCTGCCTGTCCTGGCCCTGCTCTGGGCCGAGCCCTGGTCCCAGTGCCATCGGACTAGGCTGGACGCCTGTGAACCCTCCTCACTGGGCATCTTCTCTTTTCCTTTGTTTCTTTTTCTTGTCTTGCTTTTGTTTGTTTTGGTCTTTTTGAGACAGGGTCTCACTATGCAGTTCAGGCTGGCCTTGAACTCACTTTGTGGCCCAGACTGGCCTCGAACTCTCATCCACCCTCCTGCCTCAGCCTCCCGAGTGCTGAGATTACAGGTGTGGGACTCCACAAGCAGCTTTTCGGGGGAACTTTTCTAACAGCAGAGAAGCTTCTACTACTGAGACTCTGGCCTCTGACTTGAATTTGAATTCTAGCTCTCCATGGGCAAAACATAAAGACACAGATCCAAAAGCCTTTACAGAAACTGGGGTAAAAAGAGAGGGAAGGCAGAAATGCGGTGAAGCTGTGCCAGATGACAAGGTGCTCACTGCTTATTGGTACTGGAAACGTGGCCCTCCGAGGTGGCACTCACGATGCTTACTGACTCCCTGCACCTTGTGCCCATCAGCTTTCCATCTTGCCTGTGCCCTTGGCTTCCTGACCTGGAGTGCTTTACTAATCAGTTAGCCTCAGTCTACCCCTCTGTCAAATGGGGCTAACAGTATCACATTTCAACCAGTCTTAGGAGTCTCTGAAATGCACCATTATGTCAGTGAACCACGGAGAAAGGAAAACAAAGCTTTTAATTAGAAACAGCTCATTGACCCTAAGACTGTTAGGGCTTTAGAAAGCAATGAGGCTGCCAGACAAAATACAGGATGTCCACTTAAATTCGAACTTCAGATAAAAATAGTATTTTAGGGTAAGTACGCCCTATGGGGGACACACTCCTCGACATACGGCTGCACTGAAAAACTAGTCATTGGTTATTTCAATGTCAAATTTAATCGGAGTCCAGTATTTTATTTGCTAACTTTGGCAGCGCTAGTCACAAAGCGGGGCTGGGGTGGAGAGAGATGTGTTCTAGACTCACGGACTGTGGGTTAAGTGCGTTCGTGTGGGGAAAGCCTGCTGCAGTGCCAGGCACAGCGGGCTGCTCAGTAAGTGCTGGTGTTGGCGGGAAGCGGGAAGCGGGAAGCGCAGTGCCTCCCCCCCC